>JALIZH010013212.1:0-214599 GCA_030522465.1 Rhipicephalus appendiculatus | reverse complement strand
AGTCGCAACTTCGGCTTCAAAGAGCGCGGAGTGAGTTGGAATCCAGAACATCGCTAAGTTTTGCATTCTGGCATTGGCCGCGTCACCGAGCTCGGGCAAAGCTTATGCGAGGCAGATAAAAACAGGAGAGTTGATATCTGGGCCAGTTGGTTGACGTTACTTGAACAAAAGCCATCAAATGCACGGGACACGAGAAAAAGGAGTGAGGCAGATGGTAGGCAAGCTTGGCCTAGCGGGAAAGAGCAAAAATCGCGGCGAGGGTGGCCGGAGCCTAGCAGGGCAGAGTAGGCGCATCGGGCACACGTGGTGTGACGTCCTTTTTCTATTACAAAGTCCGCAGGAGTTGGATGTGGCGTTTGCTTAGCCCTGTTTCTCACAGAGTAAAAACAAAGCGACGTGGCGTTTGTGTCTCAATGCCGAAGAGTACTGTTAGGACTCCAGAGGAAGCAGCCGCTTGACTGCAGCGCGGCTGAGTGTCTAACCGTGAGCAGATGCGGCCACAGTGGTCCGATTCTGAAGCGAAAGCTAGGACAGCTGACGCCAAGCGTTGCAGAAGATGCCGAGTTTATATTGCGGGAAGCAGAGAGCTTTATCGATCATTGAGATACTACATCCTTGCGCTACTACGCAGTATCATTGAGATGCTACGCAGAACATCGCGAAGAAATCCTAAGCGCCAAGATACAATGGAGGCTGGTAAATCGTGGGTTGACTGTGCTGAAGAGCGCTTTGCTATGGAACGACTGACGGTGCTAATGAACTATTTAAATGTGTTTCTACACGTTGAATTTGGCCACAGCTGTAAAGTTGGTGGCAGTCTATGGTTAAGTAATACGCTTTACAAGATTAGTAGCGTGCGTTCCGAGAACATAGCCAAATATTAAAACGCTTGATAAGATGTTCTCTGAAGAAGTCAACGTCGACGATTTCTTTGTGTGTAACACTTGCATGACTTGTCTACTTAACGTAAAAGTGCCGCCCATGGGGGCATTGAATGTGTATCGTAATGCCAGTCATTGGGTGTAGCTTGTCTGATCTAAAAAATGTTCTACTTCGTCGTTGAAAGCGGTGACCGCCGTACACTGTCGTTCAAGTGTGGCGTATCAAGCATGTTCCGTGTCCCTGCAAAATGCGTTGTCACGCTTTTTCAAAGCATTTTGTGTGTTATAAAAACTTTGTCTCAATGCCTGTCGCTTAGAATACTGCCATAACATTCCGACAAATGCTGGTATCGCCTGGCTAGCGTTTAAACGAGTCCAATAAGACAATACATGCTTCTGGACACCGACACTGAGTCTACGTTTCCTCCCAATCAGGATACCATAAAAATTAGAAGTGTTTAATGTAACAGGTCAGATATACTACATCTAAGTGTATTACATTTGTACAAGCAAGTACAGACCACCTGCGAACAGAAAGAAAAAACTGAAGGACACTTTGTAAATTCCGAAGTGTGTTCGTCGAAAGCCTGTGACCATTGACTGATTATGCCTTATCTTTTTTTTTTTGTTTTTTTTCTTTTCTTTCTTTCTCTTTTTTGTTTTTTTTATTTTTTTTTACACTCGCTCAGCAATGACGTGATTGATGAAAGAGTGTGAGGGGGGGAAGCCACAACTGGCACCGTGCCAGGGCACGGACGGTCGGCGGGCGGACGCCGCGAGTGGGAGGCATTAAAGGCTTTAGCCTTAATAGAAAACGAAGTCCGGGAGGGATATTAGGACAACGATGAACGCAATGAAAGTGTACTTTGGTTGGTTGTTGTGCCGCTATGGCACCATCCGCGCATATGGTGTCCGAGGTGTATTTGAGCAGAGCATAGGCAAGTCGATTGACGGAAGAAAACAAGGCACATAAACGAAGTTTTGAGGAATGCGAATTGATATTGTAAACAAAATGAATTGTTTTTTTTTCTGTTAACATCAAAGCGCGTTGCATCAGAGAAGGCTGGCTGCAGCAACTTGACCAAAATTCATATACAATTAGTGATCATGATCAATCGGGACAGTAATAAGTGCCGAGTTTACAAATAACAAAAAGTATCACGTTCAGTAATAGTTCTGCTACCTTAGGTACCCGAGTAAGCTAAAGTCCAGGCATACGCATCTTCTAAGCTACTTGTGTTTTCGATTTACAAGTTGCTTGGCTGAGCATGATGAGGAAGATAAGCAGGACCCATAATACCTAGGTGCTTATAGGATAGAAGTGTAAATTAATTCTGATTAACTAGGTTATTGTTAATGAGTGTAACTCTCATTAACTAGGTGATTATAGTTGTTTCCAACGTACTATTGATATATCTTACGTAATGAAGTACATGGTTCCGTTTCTGACTACGCTATACCTAGGATTAGTGCAGCTGCTTGTTTTGATGCGTCGTTATATTCACATTGGCATTCCTTAGTACTCAAAATTTAGAGATGTGCACACGTACCTTGCGCAGAAACAAAATAGCTGCTTCGCCTAGTACGCCCAGCGGTCATGGTACAATGAAGCCTTGTGGTCAAACGGTATGTATACCTCACGCTTTTTTATAGAATATCATCCGATAGCAAAATATACATTTGTATTAACTGTATACATGAGTTTAATCAGAAATGGGACTATAAAATTTACTGCCCGCTTACAGAACTACCTACTTTACATAGAAATGTTGCTCTGTTCACCCAGTCAGTTTGCGGGTATCATGTGCGCTGTGGCTGTTTGAATGCTTAAATACTACTAACTTGCGCAATCACAGAGCAGAAAAACTCATTTCGGTCGTGCAATAGCTTAGTAGGCGTAGCAATATTTACATACTCCGTGAAGCAGGACAAGCAAGCCTTTATTATTCCTAAACAAAAATATTTACCGTTTTCAATGTATTTGGCTGCAACAATGAACAAGAGAGCCATCGATTCTGCGGTCAGTTCCTGAAAGGCTGATCCAGAACAGAATTCTCGTCTGTTCCGGAACAAATCCAGAACAGACCAGACATTCGTAGCTATTTCATTGATATCTATATTTAAGTCCGGCAGGACCATTTAGGAAAGGTAGTTTGTGCTGAGCTGGTGGCTTATTTCATATGCGCGAATTTACGCGTCAATGAATTAAGGTTAAAATTAGCTACTCTGTTCGCTAAGAACCTGAGGAGTAGCACTGACGTGAAGCGTGTTTTCTCTACGAAATAGAGGCGCCCGTTCCGCTACTGCTCGTGAGATGTCTTGTGGTGTCATGACGGGTCAATTAATCCCTTATATAACAATGCGAATATGCATATACATTACCTTTGCGGAAGCAAAAAAAATAGTCGTGAAGGCTGGACCAAGATAGACAAATTGTTCAGCTCGTAAAACAATGTACTGAAAGCCCAGCCGAATGAGAGTTGACTCTTTCCGGTGTTGCCATGACTCGAGAGAGTTCAGTTTTGACAGAAAATTTGAAAATGACAGACGCCGCGGTGTGCGTTGATCTGTCGACTGAGAGTTTTTCCCACCGGGATTAGCATTGGTGAGAGGCACTGAGCCCGGAATTGTCTTGAAAACGGCTTCCACACCTGCGGTCGAGTGAATCAGGCGGCTCGTCGTCGTGGCTTTTCCCGGAAGGCTGACGAGGGTGTTTCGCGAGCACCTCTTCCTCCGCACCATCCTCATATAGTGCGACGGAGCCGCTTGAAAGGTTCTCATCGCTCCTGGGCCTGTCTTCACCTGAACGCAAGTATTTTCAGGTGCCCAAGACTATGGGCGTCTTCAAACATCTCCAAGGTCAACGGCTCTGCAAACTGAACCTCGTTGCCTGGCGTTTTCGGAATGAAGTCGCCGCAGCGTGGGACTTGTATGTCTTCATTGTGTGGTGCACTTGTGTACTGAAATAACACACTAACGCACTTGTGGAAATAACACACTTGTGGACCTTATTGGTTATTTCATCTATGCCCGCACTTCAATTCATCGAGTGACCCACTTCACCCTTTCTGGCGGGCGGAGCGATAGGACGGCAGGGCACCGTATTGAGGGGAGCTGATCTAACATATTCCCTAGTATCTGAGTCAGGCGCGTAGACAGAAATTTTTTGCGGGGTGGGGGGGGGGGGGGGGGCACCCGTTGAAAACCTTGAAAACCACCTATGTTCATTATTTATTCGTGGTAAAACACCCCCCTACATCCGAATTTCAGGGAAGAGAGGGGGCGGGCCCCTAGCCCCCCCCCCCCCCTCTGGCTACGGGCCTGATCTGAGTGCTAGAGAACGTTATGGCTCAAAAGCCAATGACAACTGTACAAAAAACGTTGTTGATCCCTGCGTGACAGGAATCAGTATAACACAAAAGTGAAACATGTCCTCACAAAAGTAGTTCAATGTTTATTAAATGCGAAGCGTTTCTTTGCGTACTGTAATCACTTTCGCGTTTCTATCTGCGTATCTACCTTATCTAGCCGCCTACGTGTGGGTGCTCTCGTGATCGTCTCCTTATCTTGGTGTAAACCAAAATTTGTATGGGAGGGTAAGAGGTATTGGCGAATATGTCTGGCTGGTCATGACATGAATAACGTGAAAATCCGGTCGCATACGTCGTCAAACCCTTTACTGCAGACACGTGTGGCACATACCCGTATACCAAGGGCCGCGGTATGCGGGTATGCGCCACAGATGTTTGACAATTTATATCTACCCAGGAATGGCGAGACACACATTGGTAATTTAAATGTGAAAGCGTTAAGAAAACTGACGTCGGCAGCGTTGACCCGGTTAATAATAATATTATGTGGGATTTTACCTCCCAAAACCACAATATGATTATGAGAGACGCCGTAGTTGAGGGCTCCGGAAATTACGACCATCTGGTGTTCTTTAACGTGCACTCACATCGCACAGTACACGGGCCTCTACCATTTCGCCTCCATCGAAATGCGACCGCCGCGGCCGGCATCGAACCCGCGTCCTTCGGGTCAACAGCCGAACACCGTAGCCACTGATCCACCGAGACGGACGAGCGTTGACCCGACGAATGCAAATAATAAATATGAAGGTCCCAGCCGGAAGCGAACCCAAGCAATCTGCGTGGCAATCAAGTATTCTACCACAGAGCCACGCCAAGTCTCAGAACTGCTTTGCAAAAAGACCCCATGCAGGCGTAATGTTGGTGAAACGTCAATTGTGGTATCAGTGCAGGCTAATTTTATAAACATTACATACGTACTCCTAGAGGCAGGCGTCATGTCGGATTAACGTGAACTCTATACTTAAGCGCCATCCACTCTAGTTAGTCCACGAAGCACTATCCAGGGCTACCATCTTCGCAAGTACAAGTGCTACATGTCATCTTACCGCTTCTGGTGTTGGCAATACCCATGATTCTGTTTGCATCATTACTCAACTGTAAAGAACTGGTTATATGAAACGTATGCGACGCTTCTCATAACATCGTTTCCCATGGTACTTGGGATCTGCCAAATTTTTGTACATTGATTTACGAGATCTTGCACAATGTCTCTTGGTTTCGGGCAGGTTTAGCTCCGCTTGATGCGACGTGGCACGCGTCGTGGCTACCCTCTAGTCTGGCCATGATTTCTTAGAGGGTGAGCGGGGAACGCGGTGAGATAGCCAGGTGATCATGGTAGAAATATTTTTATTATGGATGGATGCTGTGAGCAAGGCTTGGGATAAGGCCACCACCTCGCGGTGTGTTAAAGGCTGGACAAAATTTATCCTTTTAGAAATGCGCCGAACGGAACGATCATAGCAACGGCACGATGCTGGAGCTAATTGCGGAGGCCACCGACCAAATCACTCTACCGCTTCCAGAACGCGACACCACCCCACGAATGAGGAGCACTGAGCAGGAAAGTACTATGCCATGTCTTTTTTTCTTTTACACTCTCAGTGGGATGCCACACAAACGGAATGTGTGCGTGTTTTCTTTTTTTAATTTTTTACCGTGAATCGCAGCGAGACGCGAGACTAATCTGCTGCCTCCGTTCGCATGCGTTCGTATTTTCTCGCGCTTTGCGCATCGTGCAAACGCCATCCGCGTTCCAGCGCTTAAATTGATGGACACTTTGTAAATTCCAAAGTGTGTTTCGCGAACGCCTGTGCCCATTGAGACGGGGTCCGTCAGAATGGAACGCGATGCGCGCGTCTGCCTCCTTGCATGATTGGAAACGCTGGGCACAGCGACGCTACGCAAGCAAAGCGCGAGCGCTGTAGAGTCCATCGCGACCAGCGTCCGTTTGCGCACCCCCGTGGCCACCTGGCACCGTGCCAGGGCTCCCACGGACGGACGGGCATAGACAGACGGACGGGCATACACGGATGGACACGGACGAACGGATGGATCGACGGACGGACACGGACGGACGGACGGATGGACGTGAGCATGAGACATTAAAGGCTTTCGCCTTAAAAGAAGTCAAGACACCACAGATGTGTGTTCATGTGTTTGACGTTAGCACGTTTTTTGTCATGGCGACAAACAGGTGACGTGCCTTGTGACCTGATAATGGAGGAGGAGGAAGGGGAAACAAGCGGAAGGAGAGGGAGGTTAGCCAGTTCTTGGACCGGCTGGCGACCCTGTGGTGACCTGATAATGCTTATAACAATGCCCAGCGTGTGGAAAACTAGAATAGATTTGAGTCAGTACGAAGATCCAAAACATGCTAAAGTGTACTTATATAAATATGTTTATGTGTTAAGGCGAAATTTTTAATGTCTCATGCTCACGTCCTTCCGTCCATCCGTGTCCGTCCCTACATCCATCCGTCCGTCCGTGTCCGTCCGTCCGTCCGTGTCCATCCGTCCGTCAGTCAGTCCGTCCGTCCACTCGTCCGCCCATTCATTCGTCCGTCCATCCGTCCATTCGTCCGTCCCTCCCGAATCCCGCAAGAAGCAATCATGGGAGAAAGGACGTGATAGCAAGCCATAGTTTCTACTGTGTCTGCGCGGCGCCCTTCTAGCCACAACGCTCACACTCTCAAATGCATGCGGAAGAGTTCCTTTCCGTAAAAAAAAAATAAAATAAAAAAAAAACAAAAAAAATCTGCGTCTTGTGAAGGAAAGCCAACCTATATCACAGATTCCGGCGATTTCTCTTCGATGTAGCCGTAAATTTTTCGCAGAATTGTCGTTAAAAGATTGCCCTGTTCGATATAGTCGCGATTGACTCTACTGCAGTTTTACGTGCCAAAACTACAGTTACATGCCGGCTACAGTCCAGTACTGCGTAGACCATGAATGAATAGCGACCAGCAGTGTATGTTTAACCCATTAAGGCCCCGTGTGCTTTACCAAGTACACTTCCTTTTTCGGGAATAAAAAATGCACAACACAGTATTCTGATCTTGCTCATTGGAATTTCGCACGCCAACGGTTGCAGCAAACTTTGCATATTGACTCGGTGTTATTTCTTCTGTTCAATGAGTCGTTAAACTTTAGCAAAACGAGAGCCCGTGAAACGCAGGCGGTCAGCACTCCTTTATATAAATTTGTTGCAGGTTTTAAGATTTTTATGTTGAAAAAACGGATCGCTTGTGCTTCAGCAAGAACAAAATAATCCCTGCACAGCGCGAGAAGTGTATAGAGTGTTTCAAGAAAGTGCGCGAAAAACGTGGACGAAGAGAGACGGGAACAACACAAGCGCATTGTGTTGTTCCCGTCTCTCTTCGTCCACGTTTTTCGCGCACTTTCTTGAAACATGGAATACCAACTCGCCCAACAGTCCATTCTTCTAAGTTATGTATAGAGTGCATGGTTTTGCTCTGAGGTGTAATCAAATGTGGGTGTACTTGGTATAGTGCAGTGGGACTTCGTGGGAGCACACATGTGCCTATTGTTGTGCGTTGCCTCAGAGATTGAACCAGCTATTTTTTTTACAAGAATGCCGTTGTTTCGGTCATCTGAGACTCATGAGGCTGCGACAAATGCCGCTGTGAATATACGAGAGCCCGTTGATGTTTTCATTGCCGCTTCTGACCCTCACATAAAAACTTAGGAGGAGGAGGAGGGGAATGATCGATGGTACGAATTGATGCTCTCTGCCAACAATAAAAAACATGGAACGAAAGGAACAGGGGGGAATGTGGTTTCTGCTTTAATGCAGGAAACAATTTTGTTTCGTAAAGGCCAAAGGCAAAATCATAGTTATTATGGTGACGAACGACAACACAGTAGTTTCTATTATGCTCTGTAACCAGGTGGCCATCCACTGAAAAGCAAAAAAAAAAAAACGTAGTGCCATTGCCAAACCTGTTTAGCGGCTGTAACAATGGCATGAAAGGGGCTGAGCTCTACGATCATGCTGCGAATAACTACAGATGTTTCATCCGTGAGAAAAAGTGGCATCAGCTCCTATTTACCCAGATGATAGAAATGGCCGCAGACAACGCATACAGGGTTTGCTACTGCACTGGAGGTTTCAGCAGACCCTCGACGCGTTGACTATTGTCCTTTATTGGCATAATAGGAAGACGTTCACAACGCCTTGTTGTACACAACAGAAGTATCAAGAGCTTTCTAGCGTCCGTTGTGCTTGCTATTACATTCTATCCGTACGGACATTTTCACAAGAAGTTTGGAAAACAATTCAGGAATGCCACAATACATTGAAATGGTGTTGCAATAAGCGTGACGTTCCATAAAGCGCTGGTGCTTCATATATGTGCACTTAAACCCAATATACCATATAAACATATATCTCTTTTGGTTTACTTTATAGGGTATATATGTGCATTTAAACCCTATGCACCCTATAAACATATATACCCTATAAAGCGTATGGAGGGATGACCACCACCATAGCTCACTAGTAGCGCATCGGACGGGTTATTTGGAGGTCGCAGGTTCAGTCCTTGCCGGTGGCAAGTTATCTTTTGGTTCATTTTTCTTTCTTCACATTTATACTACAATTAGTACTTCTAATAACACCCCCTATACTTTCCTTGGCATCATTGTCTGTTAGTTCTCATTAATATTGTGTTTATCAAAGCAAACGAGCCCTGAAATTTACACTTATTTCCTTCATATAATTATACACACATTTATGATCCTGAAGTAAGCCGCTGTGTTGTTTCTGTGAATCATTTCAGTGTTTCATTAAAAAAAATGGTGTATCGGAACCCCAGTGTCCGGATGATTGCCGGTGCGTCAGCTTAAATTTTAGGCACGGAGACTTTTATGGCAAAGGAAATTGCTTTAAGGAACACTGGCACTGAATTTGATAAACCAACTTGCAGCAAATAAAAACAAGGTAAGCTTGCTCCTTTTATTAATTTGTGAACGTGCATTATCTAAGTTCATTTGTAGACGTAAAGTGTGTCAACCATTTGACAGTGCATACTACTGTACAAAACTGACAGATATCCGAATTTTGCGGCGATAATTACCGTGCTTTTCCATACGTGTCCATTTATTAGCTACAAGGAGCAAATATCGCAATAGAGATGGGACGGATCTGACGAGCATGATATTTCTGAGAGTGGGTGAGAGTTGGGGTTAGGCGAAGAGCATAATTGCAGGTGCAGGAATAGAAATCATTATATATACAACTAGTGCCACAGGGGCGCATGTTCAGTAGTGACACAGACAGTGAAGTGGCGCTAATTCAGCCTTGCTCTATCTTCCTTTTTGCAAGCGAATTAACACATGATTAGCGTATCTCGGGTACAGGGTAGCGACAGGGCTCGCGTCGTGGCCTGATGCGTCGCCGTAGTTATTTAGGGGGCGTTGAGGATGACCCGTTTTGAGGTAGGAGGCTCGCTTACGGTTGGCTCGATTCCGGTTGCGGTTCCATAATGTGGAGATGTTGCCTTGTGCGCCGAAATTCTCGGCTGTCTTTAGTCTTCACGATCGCCGAGCGGGGTTACTCGATCGGTCTGATGAAGACTGGAGCAGCCCAAGCAGCCCACGTCCGCTTCTTTATATTGTATAAGGTGACCTGCTGCCTTGCCTCACAAGAGGCAGGCTCCTGCTACAGCAATTGGAGTAGGTCCTCTGCAGTTGCCGTATTTCTCGAAGGCGACGTTAGACCATGACCGGTGGTTCTCGGTTCTAAATGACTGGTAGACACCGGTAGCACAGCTATAATCTGATCAGCATCACCGCGGGAGACTGAAGCACATCCTCACGTGGGGTAGGGCACCACTCAAGCAAAGCCAATTGAGATACTGGCATTTTATATCAGCACTCCTTCAAATCCTTTTTCTTGCCCCTAGATCTCCGTCATTCCGCATAGCCGCGGGTGATAGGGGCTTGAAGCAGTGTTTCAAACCGTAAGATAATTACCCTACCTGTAGAGTATTCTGGAAATTTTTCGGCCAGCGTGGGGTATTGCGGTGGTAATACAATTTTTCAACACGAAAGTATTTTATGCCGGGGTCCACCAAGACTTCAGTGACATATTTCCGTCACGAAAATGACATCGAAAAAGTACACATCATCAGAAGACAAAAAGTTACCTCAGCGGGCGTCGAACCTACGACCTCGTGGTCCGCGACAAGAGATGCCGGGCACGCTATCCACTGCGTTACGTTCACATACTCTGCAGGCTTTACAGACGCGCCTTTTATATCTACCACTGTCCTCGCACAGTGCTCTTGCTAAAGTGAAGTAATGCATCATGACCGCCAAATACACGATCAGTTCCTTCAAAGTGTTGTTTCTACGCGTCCGTACCATTCCGCGCGTTTCGAATAGGAGAAGTTCACTTTTGTCGACGCATTAACACACTGCCAGGTGGCGAGCTTACCCCCCAGCGTCGGCCTCGTCATAGCATCCATCCATACAAAAAAAAAAAAAAAAAATGCCCCCACCTCCCCGAAGGGAAATCGTGAGGAAATGCGAAGACATTTGGCGCGCGCTTCACTCCATTTATATATGGTGGTTGTGGTTCGAAGAAGGAAAAAGGCGCCTAATTTCTGCAGCCCGGTCGGGAGCACAGCGCAGCGCCTGTTCTTTTTTATTTTGCTTTTTTGCTTTTTTTTTCTTTCTTTTTTTTACTGTTTTTGTTTCTTTTTTTTGCTTTTTTTTTACTTTTTTTCTTATATATATATATATATATATATATATATATATATATATATATATATATATATATATATATATATATATATATATATATATATATATATATATATATACACACGTGCGAGCGAGCGGACCGGAGAGTGGGGGTTCAGGGAGGAGAGAGAGCGAACGGCGAGAGAAGGAGCGGCGAAGCACTGCACCTACCCTCTCCTACACTCTCTCCACACACGCGGGAATTCCGCCGCGCTCCCGCGATGCGAGCGCCCTCACACACCAGAGCGCGCTCCTCCTCTCCACTCACTCTCCGCTACTCCGCCCGCACCACCTGCTCCGGTTGCTAGGGGCGAGGATAAGCGCGCGCGCCCGCAGCTGTTGCTATGGGAGAGGGAGTGAGAGCGGAGAGATGCGGACACCGACGGACGCCTTACATAGCGCGACTAAGAAATGCTTTCGCATTTAAAATAGCTTTGCGACGCGCGAGTGCTTTGCGTGGCCGGACCCCCACGTTCCCAACTTACGTTCGCCCTGCGAAAAATCGCAGCTGGCTAACGGGGATGCCACGACGCATGTTGCGTTTTCCTCTGGTCGAGCAGTGGTGTTTAATAACACTAATATGCCGCGAGTAGGCAACCTTAGCCCAAGTTTGGCCTCCAATCAGTTACACTCTTCTGGCTGTCACACCTATTTCTCTGATTCCCCTCTCACCGTGCAGCTACCACTTCGAAGACAAGCATCTATGACCACAAGGGTTTGTTTAATTATTGATCATGGACTTTAGTCGCCGAAATACAGATGTACCACCAAGCGTCAAGTGGATGCATCCACCTTAAATGGGGCTATAACTGTCGAACACCAATAGAAAATGTGCAAGCTCTCTTTGATCAATGTGCAGTAAACATTGAACTACTTCTGAAAGGACACGTTTCACTTTCGTGTTATAACGATTCCTATGACGGCGGGATCAACCATGTTTTCATTTAATAAAACGTAGGGTAATTCCCGCATTTTCGTCGTCATCAACGAAAAATGTAAACGATCCGTGCGACATTTCCGAGGGTGACTATTCTAAAGAGGTAATACGTCACACATCCCTGTGTTAGCCTTGTTCTTTTTTTGAATTGTTTTTTCACTCTCCACCGTCATCCACTCGTTTGTGGCGTGAAAGGGCTTTTACAATTTCCGACGGCGGTCGGTTCAAGCTATTAATGTCAATGCCTTAGATGCCTCATCAAACACGAAAAACGACCGTCGGAGTCAACGCGAGTGATGCCAAAAATGATCATGATATAACGATTTCACCTCATGATGTCATCATGATGTCACACATTGCCAGAATTCGCTCCCTCGTCTTGAAGTCGTAGTGACGCCGCTTTGACAGCTCAATGTAAAGTCAAATGATGGCGTCATCACATCAGATTTTGACTTGGTCATAGGAGTCGATGTAAGAGGCACATGATGTGCAGAAAGGTTGCAGTGCCTGCGATACTAGAGGCAGCGCGAAATCATGCTATGTGCAGAAATCTTTCGAGGGTACAGGATCAATACAGTCGACTTAGAAGTAGAAAAACGAAATGGTTTTCGTCTTTCAGTCGTCTTTGGCGAATGCTTAAGTGACCATGCAAGTCTTTTCTAAGACAGTGGATGGAAGGATGAAAGAGCGTTCCTTTTACAATGGGGGAATGACCTGCACTCCGCCAAGATTATTAAAGATTATTATTATTATTATTATTATTATTATTATTATTATTATTATTATTAAATGCGAAGCATTTCTTAGCGAACTTCAGCGAGTTTGAGCGTATCTATCTATCTATCTATCTATCTATCTATCTATCTATCTATCTATCTATCTATCTATCTATCTATCTATCTAGCCGCCTACGACTTTGGACTCTCCTGGCCGTATCGTTAATGACATTTCTACCAAAATCGGTATGGCGTAACATGACTGTATGGCTAACATGATTGACTGGTCATATCATGAGAATCATGAATAACTAGTCATGAAAAACATGATTTACACGCCATGACTGTAGTGCTTCTAAGGCCGTTTTCTTACCTTGATATACCCAAAAATTGGTACGATGAGACATTTGTGCATTAGCAACACAAGTGACAGGTGGTAATATGAAAATCATGACATCCATGTCATGTACAATATGATTTACATGCCACGCTCATGATGCGCTTACGGACGTTTCGCTAGCTTGATATACACCAAATTTGGTATTGGGCGTCGTGAGTGTATTGCGAACATAAATGCCCAGTGGTAATATGGAAATCATGACATGTCATGTGCAACATGACTTGCATGCTACGCTCATGACACGCACGCGGCCGTTTCGCTAGCTTGATATACACCAAATTTGGTATAGCGTGACATGACTGTATGACGGACATAAATGACAAGTAGTCATATGGAAATCGATGACTTGTCATGCGCGACATGACTGCATGCCACGCTCACGGCGCGCTCGGGGCCGTTTCGTTAGCTTGATATACACCAAACTTGGTATTGAGTGACGTGACTGTATGACGAACATAAATGACAAGTGGTAATATGGAAATCATGACATGTCATTAGCGACATGACTTGCATTCCACGCTCATGGCTCACTCGCGGCCGTTTCGTTAGCTTGATATACACCAAAATTGGTATTGAGTGACATGACTGTATAGCGAACATAAGTGGCAGGTGGTAACATGAAAATCTTGTGATGCATGTCATCTACATCGCCATTTACATGCCACGCTCATGGTGCGCTCGCGTCCAGTTCGCTAGCTTGATATAGACCAAAATTGGTATTGCGTGACGTGAGTCTATGACGAACATAAATGACAGGTCCTAACATGTAAAACATGACATGCAAATTATGTAAAGCATGAGTTGCTCCTTCCTGGCTGCTTCGCATTACATCGATTTCCACAGTGCGTGGGATTTGCCGGCTTTTATTATTATTATTCTTATTCTTCTTCTTCTTCTTCTTCTTCTTCTTCTTCTTCTTCTTATTATTATTATTATTATTATTATTATTATTATTATTATTATTATTATTATTATTATTATTATTATTATTATTATTATTATTGCACTACGGCCTAACTTTGTGCACCCCATCCCAACATGAAAGATTATAGGGCGAAGCACGCGCCGCTAGCCCGTAACAGATGAGACAAACGGCTCGATCCCAACATGAAATATCGGAAGAAGGAGCACGCGCCGCTCACGTGCAACAGATGGGACAAGCACCTCGATCCCGACATGAAAGATTACAAGGCAAAGCACGCTCCGCTCGGCTGCAGGAGATGAGACAAGCGGCTCGATCCCATCATGAAAGATTACGATGCGAAGCACGTGCCGTTTACCTGCAACAGATGAGTCAAGCGGCCCGATCCGAACATCAAGGATTACAAGGCGAAGTACGCGCATCAGATGAGACAAAGAGCTCGATCCCAGCATGAAAGATTACAAGGCGAAGCACACGCTACTTGCCTGCAACAGATGAGACAACCGGCTCAATCCCAACATGAAAGATTAGAAGGCGCAGTACGCGCCGCTCGCATGCAACATGTGAGAGAAGCGGCTCGATCTCAACGTGCACGACTGCAAGGCGAGTACGACGCGATTAACTCGCAACAGATGCGAAAAAGGGCTCGTTCTCACCATGCAGCTTTACTAGGACAAGCCTGCACCTTCAGGTTGCAACAGATGAGTGAGGTGGGTCATCCACGGCATGCAGTACGACAGGGCAATTCCCACGCCGTTCAACTGCAACAGGCGCGCAAAGCGGCGCATTCGCATCGAGCAGCACATCATCAACAAGGCCGTATGACTGTCTCGTGCGCTAGTGAAAACAAATATTTCAAGAAGCATTTCTAGATAATCCGCTAGGAACATCATGCGGCGTGCGTGACCGCCTATAGTTCACGTCCGACGTGTCAAGGATACTAGACCGCTTCGTTTCAGTACTCGCTTCTTACTTTCGCAAAGAAGGTGTAACCACCTTTGAAGTGCGTCGTACTTGCCGATCGACTATCGGCAAAGGTAAGGAGCCCCGGCTCTCGAGCTCAAACAGCTTCGTTTACCCGCCAAAGCCGACACATCGGCCCTCGCTCAACGAGATCAGTGATCGGCTGGTATCACCCCGGATACTGTTCATGCGGATCCACCACTTCATGCACGACGGACAATTCGGAAGCGTGGGCCAAATATAAACGTGCCCGTCGAAGTCGATCAAATGGTCCAGTCCCTCCCACGTGAAGCGTCGGACGACAGGGGTACCTTCGTTAACTTGAAGAAGATGAAAGCCTTGAAATCAGTGTAGGTATCAGGTATGGTGCGTAAAGTGAAACTGAATCGAGTACTTGTTCAAAAGCCTGCTTTACATCCGCTATCACGAATCGGTGCCAGATGGGGCTATCGACAAGTGCCTGAACGATCTGGCCACGGCGGATGATATGGAGACGATGCAATGCCTGGAAGACGACGACGCCATGATAGACGATCCCATGTACGTAAGTCGCCTACTAACGCTACGCCAGGAGACACTCATACGTGACGACACCGTATACTTCGACAGAAGTCCCCGCGAAATCATCACCCCCTAATGTCTTCCCTACGACGAGCACGCATAAGAGCTCTCCTTCCCGCAAATCTATTACGGCCACCCGAGCCGCATCAATCCCATGGTACGCCCAACAGTTTTTGACGATGCGACAAGCGAAATTCGTCTTACCGACAGGCGCGGCGTTGTAGCCTCCCACGTGCTACATATGGCAATGAAAGTCCTCCGGTTTCGCATGTGCACTCGTCTTGTTGTGCACTCGTCTTGCTTTCGCATGTGCACTCGTCTTGGTTTCGCATGTGCACTCGTCTTGTTATCTCGTATGAGTCTGTTTTGATCGAAGCTACGTTAGAATGGAGATTACGTAATTGAATATGCACGTTCTTCACAGTAACCTTAGCGCGAGGAGTAGTGCTATAAGTCTGATGGGTGGTTCGGCTAGAGTTTACGGCAGCCGGACAAAGCGGAACGTAAGGAAGAATGACAGAAATTCTATCAAGCTAGCGACAAAAAATGAAGCGTTCAGCGTGCATTTCAGATATACGTCGTTTTAACCATAGATATGACTGACTGATTAGCGAGTCGGTGCGAATACTGCACATATGTTCGGCTACGCTTTTATGTTTTGCTGCAAAACGTGCCAGATTGGTGTTGTGATTCTCGGCAGCCCAGAACAAACAAATTAACTGTTTTCTGTTACGTTATTACGAGCAGGGAGAGACTGAAATCAGCATTTGCAAACGAGAAAATAAAAAGACAGGTGTCAGGAATGACAAGGTGAGTGAAAGAAGATGACGAAGAAGTATTCCTAAAAGAGGGGAACAATGTCAAGGCGAGGGTAAGAAGAGAAGGAAGAAGCGAAGAGAGCCCGTGGCGGCGCGATCTTGGAGAAGGGGTGCGCGCAGAGGAGCAGGTGGTGGTCGGGACGCAATGTTCAAGAGGCAGACAGCGGTGGAAGAGCTGGCTGGGTCTTGCCCCAGTGTCCCCCCCGAGCTCCTGCCTCGGCGAGCAGCTCTGGACGATCTCGGAATTACCGCTCACCCTGGGCTGCAGTGGCTGGCTCAGCGTTTGCGCCACTGAGCTCCAGAAACTGCGTGGTTTCATCACGGTCAAGAAGAGGAACTAGCAACAGAGTGGATCAGCGCCGGAAATCTAAGCGCGGAAACGAACGTAAAGCAAGCGATGGCAGACGTTGAGGCAACAGCCATTCAGACAGGGCGGGGATGATACAATATATGCAGTGGAAATAACTCTGAGGGAAAAGGGTGAAAAGAGTGTCACCAAGCAGAATGAGTCGGGGACAGTTCTGGACATAACGGAAGGAAAAATGAGCAAAAGGCAGGAAGTGCCTAGTACGTTGCGACGCTGTTTTCAGAGACAGGGTATTTGGGTGCATTGCCACAAGAGCAGAACGATGCAGGAATTTGAGAAGGTTGGAGGACTGCTCTAACCAACAGTCAAGTCCCACGATGGAGGCGAAAAGAGACAGCTAACTCCTCCGTTGAGCTTGGCGCATACGACAGCGCCCATACAACAACGTGCCAGATGATAACTGGGGCTCGCTGATTAAGAAGTCGTTGGATATCAGGCCAGTTTAGATTAAAATATTTGCCTCTTTTAGGGATTCTTATAAGCACATCATAAATTTACACCTATTGTGTAGCTGTTTAATGTTCACTAATGACGAACCAGAATAAGATACTATAGCTATATGAACGAGATGTCTGTGAAGGTCTGTGTAGCACGAGCGCTCCATCCATGGAGTAATTTATAATATGCTGTGCTGTGTGTATACACTTCAGAAGGACGAACTGTAGGGTGAGTTGGGCGAGTAGACTGTAGGGCGAGTAGAGTCTAACTCATCTTAGAACTCTGGTGCGCAAAAGAACGATAACACAGGAGAAAGGAACACGAAACACAGCGCAAAATTTCAACTATAATTTATTGAAACAACAAACATATACACATGGGGTTAGATGAACCCGTGTTAAAAACCCCTGAGCGGACAGATTGTCTCTATGACGCGCTTCCAGGCAGTCTGAATCTGTGTCAGGTAACGTGACCTAGGGTGTCGCGGCACATGAATCACCTACTTTTGATGAAACACGCTTCTTCAGTTTCACACGCTGCCCTATCCTAAGGCGCTATCCTATCTTATCCTATTCACGCGCCAAAGAGTCAGCCATGTTCTAACCTCTAACCTTTTTTTGCACTGTAGAGAATGCGGCTGCGCACCCTCGTTCGCTGATGCGACAGTGCATATAAGTTTAAAGATAGGGTACCGCGTGAAATTGGAGAAGCGTATCTGGTCAACAAAGCAGTTGATTTATTTGTCGCGAAACCCCGGTCACGTTACTTGCCGCAAAGTTACGAGTTCGTGGAAGCGCGTCTTTGAGACAGTTTTGTTTACTCATGGGCTTTTAAGACGTGTTCATCTAACCACGCATATCTATGTTTGTTTCTTAGTTTATAGTTTGCGCCGTGTTTTGTGTTCCTTTCTTCTGTGTCATTGTTCTTTTGCGCACCACCGTTTTATGCTGTGTGTATGGTGGGGCGCGTACGTGGACTTTGTATGCTGATGTCACCTGTAATTGCATGTACTCTGACTGGTAGTTCTTATTCTTCACGGTTTTTCACTGATAAGGGCACGTAGGCCATCGGCAACGCCGCAACATATGAGTGTTTTGATCCGTGAAAATGACTTTCTCTGCTCATGACGGAAACCCGGCGAAGTAGGCGGCCCACCAATATGCTCGAGGATTCTTCAGCCAAGTGGCGGGACCCGCCTCTGACTTGGGGGGACTCTAGTGAAGCCTTGACACCATATCATGACATTACGCAATATCACCGCCAAACGAAGCAGTTAAAACCACCCCCGCACCAGAAGTTATAACTAGAGACCGGATTTTAGGCAAATGCCTAATTTGTTCATTGCGTTCCTATCATGCCACTTTGATATATGAGCACGAATTAGAGGTTGAGAAGCGCTTTTATAGTGTTTTTATAGTGCCTATAAATGCCTATTTTCGGCGTTCGGGCCTAAATGCCGCTAAGTGTCTATAAATGCCTATTTTCAAAATCGGCGCCTATATGAACACTATTTATAAGCTCAAATTTCGTTTTCGACTGCGGTTTGAGACCGTTATTCATTTCACAGTGCAACATTGACCTTTCCGAACTCAAAGAGGTTAAACCCAGTCCTCTAGTTCAACTAATTTCCGAAACAAAACAGCTAGCAGCAGTGAAATAAGACGCGGCTGCCACCCTATATACGCGACTGCGCTGACATGGCGCGAGCGGTTGGAGGAGGAGAGGTTGAGGAGAGAAAAAGACGCTATTTCTCTAGCCCTAAATGGGAGCACGTTTTAGCGTCGGCAGGGGAATGGGGAAAGAGAAGTAAAGAGGGAAGAAGAAAGGAGTGGCGTCCATGGCCGAGGACGCGCCGAGCGGCTTCTATAGACGGTTGTCCAGTGTCCCGAAGCAATTACCTTGAAAACCTGGGTGTGGTGGTGGGAAGGGAACAGGAGATCCCTCTGCGTAGCCGCGGGACGGTGTAGAACGAATTCAAAACCGCGGAGAGCCGCCAGGGGAAAGGAGAGTGTGGATCAAAAGAAAAAAAAAAATATGATGTGCACGCGGCTTTTGTTTCGTTTGTAATTTACTTCTTAAAGGGCCCCTCACCAGGTCGCATAAGAAATTGTAGTTTTACATTGGAATCTGTTGCGTACCCAATAAAGAGTGTTGTACCACGATAATTTTTCGAATTTGTTCGTTACGAGCCACGAAACCATGATGCGAGGAGGCAAGATTGTTGCCCTTGCTACTCACCCCGTGTAGCCATCGCAAGCATAATTCCTTCCCTGCCCTCTTCGGTATCGGAGCCGGAAGATAACATGACGCATACGCATCAACACGGCATGCGCACGCGAGCTCACGTGCGCATGACGTGCACGAGCAGGCTCGTGCCATCAATGTTGTGTCTTTTCGGCGTTCTCGGTAGTGTATTGCCTGTTTCTTTGGGATGAATCCCTCAGTGCGCGTACGTTTGAAGAGGCTGCCACGGATCATGTATCCTCGCCGCTATACACCGCGTCGCACCACTGAAACTACTTTCAGAGACGATGCACCGAAAACACGCCAAGCCTTGTCAGGGCTGGCGCCGGCACGACGTGGGAACGGCGCGAAGACGAACGCAAGCGACGCGGCGATTCGAAATAACAAAAAATAAAAACGCGCTGACATTCCGTTTGGGTGTTTTATTATATCGTTCAGCTTTCATTCATCTGTTGAACAGCAGATTACACAAATTACACATGTGGCCTCGAATAATTTTCGCAATGTCGCGTTCTACGCTTTCAATCAGGTCCCGCTTAAAGTGCTGAATATAGCCAGAAAACAGGACATTTTTCGTCAGATTTTCAGGATATAGCCAGCATTTAACCAGGACTTGATTAACGTGATATACGGTGAGCGACGTCAGAGCACCAATGTATACGTGAAGGAGTGGCGTAAGAGCAGGATCATTCCTCGTTGCACGTCATCCCCTCCTTGGGGCGCGCCCGCGAGAATAAGGGAAAGTGGCGTTCAGTTTGAAATTTCATATCTGTCCGCGATGCGTAGCGTTGCAAATTTTCGCATACATGATCATGGGCACCCAGGGCATGCATTAATTACACTTGTCAGCTGAAAATGCTCAAACCTGCTGAGGGGCCCTTTAAAGTGTGCACCAACAGGAAAGAAATTGACCCTAGGCGATTAGACCCGGCTAATACGAGGTATCCTCCCTTCTGCTCTTTTAGCGTTCCGGATATCTGCTGCTGCGCTGCCTTTCTAAGCCGTGCCAAAAGAAAGAGATCCGGGAGTGTTTTGATTCGACGGTGGACACTTGACTCACGGTGTTAGACAATAAAAAGAAAGACCGGGTTCTGCGAACCGTGCGGGAAATGCATGACTATGTTGAACCGTTCGCGCCTTTGTGCATTCATAAACAATAACATTTTCTTGCTTCCTGTCGTAGATACAGGTCGCGCACGTCTTTGTTTGAAATTATTGGAATTTATATAGAAATTTATTGTGCCTATATTTACGATTTTGGAGGCCTAAGACGGTGTTTTACGTGCCTATTTTTGGCGCCTAAAACGTGCTTTTTTAGTGTCTAAAAATCCGGCCTCTAGTTATAACTAAGCGACTGGAGGTTGTCTGGCACCTACTGCAAACACATTCATTCCCGTACCCATATAGTTATGCACGTATATACCCCAATATAACTGTTCCGTATTGCTCTCATTGTGGATCAATGACCACATTCTCTGAGACTGCAGAGAAGATCCCCCTCTCCCTATCGCCTGGACACTTCCTCGGTGGAAGAGAGTTTTGACCCCCAACAGCCTGGCAGTTCAGCTCGAGGCCATACAGAAGGCAGAGGAGGTGGTCACCAGGTTCAGCCTGGCGGATCACCTATCGACGACAATAAAGTTGTGTTCTCTCTCTCTCTCCTAAGGCTTAAGTGTGTTAGTTATAGACACGGTAAAGCACCCTTTAGGGTGTGAATTTGTTTACTGCTAACCTAAGCTCCGCGAAGTACGTACTAACAACAGACATATTTTGCCCCAGAACCTAGATCAGTGAAGACATCACCGTTAACATTCAATTAGCTTGTTAGGAGATCTGCACCAACTTCGCAAGAGCAACCGATAAAACAGCAGTTTTTATTCTCCCTGACGTAACAGGTCTCGCATATATGGCAATGTTTACGAATATGATGCTACTGTAAAGGTAGTCATGAAAACCCTTACTGGCTAAAGTGGATGCTTGGGCGTATTGGTACGACATAGTGAAAAGAAACCCACGCATAAAATGGAGCACCAGAAATGATATATTGCAAAGCATGTCGACGCATCAATGCCTCGATTTGCCTCAAACACAAATAATGCGATGTATGCAGCTCCTTTCTGACTGCTCCGCATTATAACGATGTTTCAGTTGTTAAATGCGAAGCATTTCTTAGCGAACTTCGGCGACTTTGAGCGTATCTATCTATCTATCTATCTATCTATCTATCTATCTATCTATCTATCTATCTATCTATCTATCTATCTATCTATCTATCTATCTATCTATCTATCTATCTAGCCGCCTACGACTTTGTGCTCTCCTGGCTGTATCGCTAATGGGATTTATACCAAATTTGGTATGCAATAACATGACTGTATGACGAACATAAATGGCTGATCATATCATGAAAATCATGAGTAACTTGTCATGAAAAATATGATTTACATGCCACGCTCATGGCGCGCTCGCGGC
The DNA here is from genome assembly GCA_030522465.1 of Rhipicephalus appendiculatus. NCBI lineage: Eukaryota > Metazoa > Arthropoda > Arachnida > Ixodida > Ixodidae > Rhipicephalus > Rhipicephalus appendiculatus. Next base: position 192,739 of record JALIZH010013212.1, on the reverse strand, counting down.
CTTTTCGTTAGCTTGATATACACCAAATTTGGGATTGAGTGACGTGACTGTATGACGAACATAAATGACAGGTGGTAATATGCAAATAATGACGTGCATGTCATCAACAACATGATTTACATGCTACGCTCATGGCGCGCTCGCGCCCGTTTCGTTAGCTTGATATACACCAAACTTTGTATTGAGTGACGTGACTGTATGACGAACATAAATGACAAGTGGTAATATGGAAATCATGACATGTCATGTGCGACATGACTTACATGCCACGCTCATGGCGCGCTCGCGGCCGTTTCGTTAGCTTGATATACACCAAATTTGGTATTGAGTGACATGACTGCATGACGAACATAAATGACAAGTGGTAATATGGAAATCATGACTTGTCACGTGCGACATGACTTGCATGCCACGCTCATGGCGCGCTCGCGGCCGTTTCGTTAGCTTGATATATACCAAATTTGGTATTGAGTGGCATGACTGTATGACGAACATAAATGAGAAGTGGTAATATGGAAATCATGACATGTCATGAGCGACATGACTTGCATTCCACGCTCATGGCGCGCTCGCGGCCGTTTCGTTAGCTTGATATACACCAAATTTGGTATTGAGTGACATGACTGTATAACGAACATAAGTGAAAGGTGGTAACATGAAAATCTTGGCATGCATGTCATCTACAATGCCATTTACATGCCACGCTCATGGTGCGCTTGCGTCCAGTTCGCTAGCTTGATATACACCAAAATTTGTATTGCGCAACGTGACTGTATGACGAACATAAATGACAAGTCCTAACATGTAAAACATGACATGCAGGTGATGTAAAGCATGATTTGCTCCTTCCTGGCTGCTTCGCATTACATCGATGCCCACAGTGCGTGGTATCTGCCGGCTTTTTTGTTGATGGCTAGTGTCTTCTCTTTTTTAATGCTCCGTCTTTTGCGCCGTTTTCTTTCGGCTTCTGTTAGGACATGAAACACAATCAACGGGCGCCCCAAACGTCCTATGCTGTCGATATCGCGACAGGATTGAATGATGTCCGTCCCGCCTTTCTTACTGCGACGATGCTTTCTCGATACTGACGCGCACGTATAAATATAACAAATTGTCTATAATTTTTCGATTACAGAGTAATACCTATTTCCGTTCCCGCACCAGCCACGTTGTTCGTTCACTTCAAAACTATGTGTAAAGGAGGCGGGCTTCTGCGCCTTTCCTATCGTGATGTACCCTGATTTGTAGCGTGATCGGTGGTATTTGAATAAAGGAGAGATAGAGTGATAAGGAAGGAGAGACACGGATGTTAACCAGACGCACGTCCGGTTTGCTACCATGCGCTGGGGGAAAGGGATAAAAGTGCGAAAAGTTCTCCATTGCGGCAGTTTGGGCATGTTGGTAATCGATTTTGAAGACAGGTAAGAGAGCAAGGAAAACACGAATACAGTAGTAGAGCTGTATTTTTTTTTCAGTGTTTGTAGCTGAGCATACAACGCAAGATACAGTATCAGTTTGTACGGTGATACATTAATTAATGCGAAATGAACACTCCGTCATTTTATGCCAGTGTAATTCTGATATGTACTGATGGGCTAGTTGGTGAGCCATGATTTTCGAAGAAGCACCGCACAAAAGGGCATAAATACTCACACATAAAAAGACGCAAACACAAGCACTGTAACCATGACTACAGAGCTTGTGTTTGCGTATTTTTATGTGTGTGTAATTCTGTTTTCAGCTGTATGCTTTCCTCCTTTCTACCCCATGCAATGCCCATTATACACGACGACGATTTACGCTGCAGCACAGCCAATGCTACGGATCTGAAGCCCGCTCATTCTGCTGCTCGATGCACGCAATTGAAGAATGTAAAACTATGTAGGCTACGTCACACAATAGAAACCATACCATTTATTTATTTTAACACGAAAGTGTTTTATGCCGGGGTCCACCAAGATTTGAGTGACGCATTTCCGTCACGGAAATGACGTCGAAAAAATACAGATGACCAGAAGACAAAGAAAAAAGTTCCGTCAACGGGATTCGACCCTACGACCTCTAGGTCCGCGACAAGTGATGCCGGGCACGCTAACCACTGCACCACGGTCACATACTCTGTAGGCTTTAAAAACGAGCCTTTTATATCGACCACTGTCCTCTCACAGTGCTCTTGTTAAAGTAATGCGTTATGACCATGAAATGCACGATTAGTTCCTTCAAAGCGTTGTTTCTACGCGTCCGTCCCATTCCGCGCGTTTCGAATAGGAAAAGGGCAATTTTGTCGACACAATAACACACTGCCAGGTGCCGACCTTACCTCTAACATCGTCCTCGCTCATATCATCCTTCCATAGCAAAAATATCTCTGCGACGCGCGAGTGCCTCCGCTTCCGCGTGCCCCGCAAAAAATCGCAGCCGGCCAACGGGGAAGACACAACGCGCGTTGCGTTTCCCTCTGGTCGGGTAGCGTTGTTCAATAACTCTATGCCGCGAGTGGGCGACCTGAGCCCAAGTTCGGCGTGCAATCAGTGACGCTATTCTGAGTGGCGCACCGCTTTCACTGATTCCGCTCTCACCGTACAGCTACCAGAAGCATCTATGACCGCAAGGGTTTGTTTAATCATTGATCATGGACGTTAGTCGTCGGGATACAGATATACCACCAAGCGTCAACGTGGGTGAATCCACGTTAAACGGGGTTATAACTCTCAAACACCAATAGACATTGTGCAAGCTCTCTTATATAAATGTAGAGTAAATATTTAACTACTTCTTTAAGGACACCTTTCACTTTCGTGTTATACCGATTCCTATGACGGAGGGATCAACCGTGTTTTTTCCAGGCTCTCCTAACATGAAATGTAGGCTTTATGAGTAATTGGATTTTGTTTATTGCTTCTTCTAGGTGTCTGGCTCTGAAATTCCTGTGGGCGGATTTTTCTGCGTCTCAAAACAATAATTGCACCGATGTGTTGCAGCAAGCATATAAGCATTTATGATCAAGTGCCCTTCAGTTTGTTAAATTTCATTGAAGAGGAGCAAATAAAGACAAATGCATGCAGAATACTTCGTTGTTTGCATACATGGCCGCGTAAAGTGGGCTGTGTACAAATGATACCACCATAAGTGTGTCTCTATTCGCAATGTCCATTTATGCGCCTGTAATGCGGTCGTTTTCATTAAATCCCCCAGCATGCAAACACACCAATGACAGAAATCACGTAAAAGAAATGACCAATTTAGTGAATTTTATTGCTTACGTTGCCGGTGTTATACACTGCTTACTGTCGCAAATATTATCACTGTGACAGCATTTTGTGTAAAGTACCACCTGTGCATGTGACCGGACGGAGAGTTTTATATGGGCTTTGTTATTACAACGTTAAATTTCAGGGATGTAATAATCGCCTCCGTAAAGTTCCAGTTTTTTCGTCAGAAGTGCCGATATCTGTTGTAATGTTGACAGCGTTCCTTTCAGTGCACCACAAGAGCGTGCATAACCAAGCCGACGCTGGAGCAAGGAGGCATCCCCTGCCATAAACAAGGACGTGGTGGAGCGTAGCATCACACGAGACAGCAACAAACCCTTGGAATTTGCTTTGACGCCGTGTCAATGTCATCCAACCGTTCAATGAAGATGACTATGACTACCAACTTCATCGACGGTACACATGGATGGGGTATATGCACATATTGCCCGAGCTTCTTGGGAACACGAGTTTTTCCCGTGCTCGCGCTACGGCGGTCATGACACGAATACAGTGCGGAGTGCGCGATAGCAGCATTGATAAAAACGGCTACAAGAACACGCGTGGCATAGCAAACGCATGCGCGGCATTTGCAGCGGTTTTCAAAGAAGCACTGCTAGCGAACGCATCAGCGTCGCCACTCCATCAACATTTCAAAAGTGCAGTGACGTCGGCGTGACTGTCACGCGATTTCTTGAACAACCAAACACCGTGCCTGCCACAGGCATGTTTCGTGGGCGGTTACCCTCTTCCGGGCAAGTTCTTTCGTTTCACCTGCAGCATGGAAATTTCCACTCCCGAAGGTGTCAAGGGCGCACACGCAGAGCTCTCGTTCAGCTCGTTCCGCGTCTATCGAATGATACAAATAAATAGATGGGCAGGTTTCTGTTACTTACACTACTCGCCTGAATATTTTTCTGCAGTAACGAATCTGTAGAAGCAATGTCCGCACAAAAAGTAATGAGTAGGATTTCTCGACTCAAATGCCACCATGGGCGCTTGTTTCATGGTAGCACAACGGCTGTGAGTGGCAAGTTGTGAGCGCGGTGAAATTGAATACGAGACATCGTAACCACGTGATGAGAGAGAGAGCAACATTACTGAGGTCCGTTGGAGACGTAGGGGAGAGTATCCCCCCGCGCCCACCCGGCTATTCCCACGTGGGGATCGATAGGTCTAGCCTGCGGGCCCTGTCGCGGGCGTATCGGACGGCCAGGATTTGGTCTTGAGACTTCGTGCTGTGCAGCATGGCTTCCCAACTGGTCTTGCTGTAGGTCGGCCCTAGCGACCCGCACTCCAACAGCATGTGAGCTATAGTAACGACTTCCTGACCGCATGCGGCGCAGGAAGCGTAAGGTTACTTATGCGGTAGATTTCGTTGAGGTATGCGAGTTACGGATACGAGTGTGTCTGCAATAATTGTAACGACACAGCCTGAGCTCTACTCAGCTCGGGGTGAGGAGGCGGAAGCTCTCTTTGCCATGTAATAATACTTGGTGACCTCGTTCAAAGTCAAAGTCATTTATTATTTTATTACACACTGAAATGAGGTGCAGGAAAATATACAGACGAGGTTCCCATAGTCGAAGACTGTAGTGGGACCCCTCGGTTAAGTTCTACGTGCTTGGAGAATTTTTGTGTGCCCCGTCCAAATCGGTTGTCGAGTCGTCGCCCGAAAGGTGAGCGGTGCGGTCAGTTAACGCGCGCGCCGCTTCGTGGGCCGACTCGTTGGGGTTCAGGGCAATTCCCTGGACCAAACCGACGTGTGCGGGGAACCAGTAAATGGTGCATGTTTGAAACAAGCTTTTCTTGCAAAGAATGTGGGCCGCTTGCTTAGCAATGCGACCTCTTTGAAATGCCTTGATGGCTCTTTTCGAGTCGCTGCACACTTGCCCACATCGATCATCGATCAAGGCGAGGGCTATGGCGACTTGTTCTGCAATTTCCGGTTTCGTGGTTATTATCGTGGCGCAGTTGGTTACCGATCCGAGTGGGTCTACAACTGCGACAGCATATTTCTTGTCGTCCTTGTGCGCGGCCGCGTGGACGAAGCGTGCGGTTGCGCCGTTCTTGCCCAGTTGTTGTAGTAGAAACTTGGCCCTCGCCGTTCTTCGCCCCTCATTATGGACGGGACGGACGTTGCATAGAATCGGGGCGACCGTGACTTCCTCTAGCACCGCTTTGGGTATTCTCGCATATTCGTCACTGCCGGAAGCGTTCGTGGGGTTTAATCCCAATTCAGCGAGGATTCTTCGGCCGGCCGTTGTGCCGGATAGTCTTGCCAGTTGCGATCATTCTTGAGCATCGGCGATCTCTGCCGCCGTGTTGTGCATTCCGAGCTTGAGGAGGTTTTTGGTCCTGGTTCTAATTGGTAGACTGGGAGCCTTCTTGACCGTTTTCTTTGCGATGGCGTCAAGTTTGGTCCACTCCGACTGTAGCCAATTGTGCATTGCCACCGCATAGGACAAATGGCACAGCGCGAAAGCATTTACTAATCTCAGCAGATTGTCATCTTTGAGTCCACGATGCCTGCCGGAAATTTTCTTGATTAAACGAAAAGCATTGTCAGTCTTGGCGGTGATTTTTTTTAAGGCGGTACCGTTGCCGCCGCTGGATTCAATAGAGAAGCCGAGTAATCTGATGTTGGTGACCCTCGAAATTTCGGCGCCATCGCTCGTGTGAAGGGGAATGTCGCTTTCTTCCACCGGCTTCCAACCCTTGGGTCTTGCGCCTCCCTTTTTCTTGTATAGCAGCAGTTCTGATTTTGTAGGCGAGCACCTCAGACCCGTAGGCCAGAGGTACTGTTCTACCGTGTCGAGGGCTTCTTGTAGAGCGTCTTGTACTTGGCCTTCACTTTCGCCGGCACACCAGATTGTGACGTCGTCTGCGTATATGGTGTGCTTGATGCCGCTGATGTTTGCGAGTTTCTTGGAGAGGCCGATCATGCACAGATTGAAGAGGACTGGGGAATGACGGCGCCTTGAGGCGTCCCTCGGTGTCCCTGCATTAACTCTTCCGTGTGCAGGTCTCCGATGTGTAGTTTTGCTTTCCTCCCAGACAGATAGGACCTGGCGTAGTCGTGGAATCTGCGTCCTAATCCAAGACTTTCGATCGTTTTAAGATGAATTCGTGTCTGACGTTGTTGAAAGCTTTTTCTAGGTCCAGACCGAGAATGGCCTTGGTGTCCCTGGAATATCCATCCAGAATTTGGTGCTTCATGAGTTTCATCGCATCTTGCGTTGAGAGGCCGACTCTGAAGCCCATCATGTAGTGTGTGTAGATATCATGTTGTGTGTGTCTTCGAGGTAGTCGTTTAACCTGTTTAGGATCGCGTGTTTTGCCACCTTTTCCACGCACGACGGGACGGCGATCGGACGCAGGCTGTCGATGCTGGGAGCTTTGCCGGGTTTCGGACTGAGAACCGTGTTGGCAGTCTTACATTCTTCCGGAACGCGGCCCCTGCTCCACGCTTTGTTGACGAAGTCGGTGAGCCATTCGATAGACGTGTCGTCGCGGTTTCTTAGGGTTCTCTTTGTGACCCTGTCTGGCCCCGGTGCTGATTTCCGGTTGAGCGCTTGGACGACGTGTCTGATATCTGCTATCGTGAAAGCTTCGTCCATTTCGGATAGCGGCGGGCCTCCGTACTCGTGGAAATCGCCGTTCTCCCCTTCTTTTTTGATCGGCATGTACTTAGATATCTGTTGACCAACGACTTCTTCCACCGGTTGGTTTCTGGTGGCTTCGTGAAGCGCTCGGGCTATGTTATGATTTTGATTGGATCTCGAACCTTTCTTATCTAAGCGGTGTTTAATGAGGTTCCAGGCTTTCCCGTTTCTGATTTGGCCATCGATTGATTCCCATAGTTCGTCCCACTGTTGTTTGCAAAGCGTGTTACAGTGCGCCTCGATTCCTTTGTTTAAGGTGGATATCTTTTTACGGAGCCTGCGGTTGTGTCCGCTCTTGCCAGCGTCGAGTGATGGATTCTTTGGCTTCCAACAGGTGCGCCAATTTGCTATCCATTTTTTCGATGTTGAGGTCTGTCTTAACCTTCTTGGTGGCCGTCTCGACGTGCCAATGAATGCTCTCACACCAGCCTCTAAGGTCATCGGGGACGTCTTGGTCTGTTCTCTTGCTGCGTATACTGCGAAACAAGTCCGAATCGATGACCGTGTATTCTCGACTTCTGCTGCGCTCGACCGTGACTCGCGTTTCCAGGATGTAGTGACTGCTGCCAAAATTCATGGCGGTGTTAGTCCAATGAACTTCTTCGATGTTTTAAATGCGAATGCATTTCATAGTCGGGCTATGTCAGGCATCCGGCGTTGTGCGGCGTTGGCGTTGTCCGCGGCAGGTGTTTTCTCTCCGCTCTGAGTGGAGAGGAGGAGCGCGCTCTGACGCGTGAGGGCGCTCGCATCGCGGGAGCTCGGCAGAGCTATATATGAAAAAAAAATTTAAAAAAAAGAGAGTGAGTGGAGAGGAGGAGCGCGCTCTGACGCGTGAGGGCGCTCGCATCGCGGGAGCTCGGCGGAGCTATATATGAAAAAAAAAATAAAAAAATAAAACAAAACACAAAAAAGCAAAAAAAAGGCGCTGCGCCGTGCTGCCGACCGGGCTGCAGAAATTAGGCGCCTTTTTCCTTCTTCGAAGCACAACCACCATATATAAATGGAGTGAAGCGCGCGCGAAATGCATTCGCATTTCCTCACGATTCCCTTCGGGGAGGTGGGGGCATTTTTTGATGAAGGTGAGGTCAGGTGTCATGTCCCTAGCCGCCGAGTTGCCCGTACGGGTGAGGAAAGCCTTGTCGGTGATCAAGGTCATGTCCAGCTCATTGGCATCAAGCCAGAGGTCCCGGCCTTTCCTCGTCTCGTACACATAACCCCACATGCCTTGTGGAGCGTTAAAGTCTCCAACTACTACGAGGGGTTGGGGTCCGGCAGACCTGAAGGCCTTCTCTAGGAGTCCTTTGAACTGCTGTTTTTTATGTCGGGGGTTGCTGTACAGATTCATCACAAAAATGCTGTTTCTGAGTTGATTCTTGCGTGGCGCTTCTAGCAAAATTTCAACCAATACGTATTCGATGCCGTCGTCCCTGATCTCTAGATCTTGGGAGAGGTGCGTTAGCTTTTTGTCGATTAGTGTGCATACGCCCCTGCCTGCGGACGAGCCAGTTACGGCCCTGAAACCCTGTAAGGAGGCTCCGCTGTCCATTGTTTCCTGTAAAGCGATGACTCTTGGTTTGGTCAAAGCCATTCTGAGGTATTGTTGCAGGGGGCTCTTTCGCCAGCGTATCCCCTACAATTCCACTGCCAGATGCGAAAGAAGTCTTTATCGTTGGCCATCTTGAATTCTATTTTCTTCTCCACCACGGGAGAGCAAAGCTGAGCGAAGTAACTGCCCACCTCGCGATGAGGTCGCCGATCTTGCTATGATGGAAGGGAGATTTACTCTCGCTGTACTCGCGGGTACGTCGCACGTTACGAAGACGGGTAGTTCTTCGTAACGCTGTTTGAGCGCAGTGATGCGATTGTTTATTGCTTTGAGTCCTTCTTTTCGGTCTCCAAGTGCCACCTGAATTTGCTTAACGCTGGCCGTGAGGCTTGCTACGCTGTCCGCAATCGTCTTCACACTATGGGCAAGTGCGCCTAACGTTTGCTTCATGTCTTCTATTTGTGATTCCGTGTTCTTGAGTTTGCTTTCGACTGCTCTGCGTTTGGTAGCCACGGGACCGTCACCTGATGGGGCGGGGACGGGTGTGTCGGTCGGTGCGCGTGTTTCGTCTTGGTTTTCGCCACCGCGGATTGCGACGAGAACTTTCCTGATTTCCACTAATTCTCGGGACATTGTATTAACCGTTTCCTTAAGTTCTGCGTTTTCCCTCTTGAGTCTAGCTATCTCGTTATCTCTATGCTTTTCTCGAGGCAGGTCACAATGCATAACTCCGTCGTCCTCGAACTCAGTGCTCTTACGAACCCTGTTGGCCCAGGATAGGGTAGATTGTCTTCCTCACCTGTCCGCATTGGCCTCGTCCGAGTGGTGGCACTTGGAGCCTACGTTGGCGGTGCTGGGCTTACGTGGCGAACCCGGCGCGAAGCCCGGTTGGGTGGTAGCCGTCGCAGCCGGACCACTTCCCCACAGGGCATGGCTGGTGCCGGGACGGATCTGAGACTTGGAACGAGAGCCGGGATCACGCCTGGTTCCGGCGTGGTTTCTGGACTCGGAGCGAGCTCTCGATCTTGATCGGTAGCCCGAGCGTGGTTTGCAGGCGGTGCGACCACCCTTTCCGCCGCGTCTGGCCCTGGATCTGGAAAGGCCCCTGGTTGCCGATGGCCGGCGATGCGGTGGCGGTGATTGATTGCTCGCCGGCGTTGTGCGGTGTCAAATTCTGGAAAGAGGTCCTAGTCCATCGGTTAAAAGTCTTCCTCGTGGGTAGTGCGTGCTCTGAGTCTTCGCCTGCATTTGACGACGTATGGCGTTTGGTACCTCTGCCTACATTCTCTGGCTGCGGTGGGGTGCTTTCCACCGCATTGGTCGCATTTTGGCGTGCAGGTGTGATTGTCTAATTCCCCTTGTAGCAGTGGGGCCTTGCAATCTTTGCATATCGATGCATCCGGCGTCGGACACACGTCCGAGTGATGCCTAATATTTGCACACACGTGGCACACGTCTATTTTCTTTCTGTAGAGGGTGCACCTGATGATGGTGCCGCCGTATACGTAGTTCGGCAGTCTGTACCCGTCGAAGAGCACGACCAGCGTGCCCATTTTTAAATGCGAAGCATTTCTTAGCAAACTTCGGCGACTTTGAGCGTATCTATCTATCGATCTAGCTATCTATCTATCTAGCCGCCTATGACTTTGTGCTCTCCTGGCCGTATCGTTAATGGGATTTATACCTAATTTGGTATGGCATAACATGACTGTATGAAGAACATAAATGGCTGGTCATATCACGAAAAGTATGATTTACATGCCACGCTCATGACGCGCTCGCGGCCGTTTCGTTAGCTTGATATACACCAAATTTGGGATTGAGTGACGTGACTGTATGACGAACACAAGTGACCAGTGGTAATATGTAAATCATGACTTATCATGTGCGACATGACTTGCATGCCACGCTCATGGCGCGCTCGCGGCCGTTTCGTTAGCTTGATATACACAAAACTTGGTATTGAGTGACGTGACTGTATGACGAACATAAATGACCAGTGGTAATATGGAAATTATGACTTGTCATGTGCGGCATGACTTGCATGGCACGCTCATGGCGCGCTCGCGGCCGTTTCGTTAGCTTGATATACACCAAATTTGGTATTGAGTGACATGACTGTATAAAGAACATAAGTGGCAGGTGGTAACATGAAAATCTTGGCATGCATGTCATCTACAACGCCATTTACATGCCACGCTCATCGTGTGCTTGCGTCCAGCTCGCTAGCTTGATATACACCAAAATTGGTATTGCGTGACGTGACTGTATGACGAACATAAATGACAGGTCCTAACATGTAAAACATGACATGCTAATTATGCAAAGCATGACTTGCTCCCTCCTGGCTTCTTCGCATTACATCGATTCCCACAGTGCGTGGGATCTTCCGGCTTTTTTTATCCTCTCCGCGTCGAGGGCTAGCGGATTCCTTTCATTCACGATTTTTCTCTCGATGACCTCGGGGCCGTCGTTGAGCGAGATGCCTCAGATGACATCCTTAGAAGTTGCGTTTGGGGCCGTCACTTGCATTATTTTAAACAGCTTTTTTTTTTTAATATTTTGAAAAATTATCAAGGCAATCAAAAAATGCACACAAAAGATCACAACGCTATGAATACTCCGCTGCACAGAAGAAAAATAAAAAAAATTGAAATACGGCTTCTTAAAAATAGACACAAACAGTCGAAGTGGCTTTGGTTCGTTAAGAAATGCTTCGCATTTAACAATGTTATTGCGAAATTGCGTGTAGAGACGAGCACGAATGTTTTTATTACAAAGCGCAATACTGCAGTTAGTATTCGCGTCAACAATATCAAGTGACCTACATAAAACGGTTGTAATTTAAAACCATAGGACATAGCATAGCACAAAGAAGGACATAATGTAATTTGGATGAGAAGAAAACACTTCGCAGTGCGAGCGCTAATTCCACACCAATTCGCCCACCAGCACGTCCTATTGTCCATGAAAACATGATTGGAGACATAAGTGCGTCTACGTCTTTATTCCCCAAAAAAGTCACAGTTTCGCCACTACAGCGAAGCAATGAATGCGATAGCAAGATTTCAGAGTGCCACACGAAGAACGACAAGCAGCTCGATACTTGAAGCGCGCTGCTGCATGCACAAAGAAGGACGCTCGAAAAGAACGCATAGGTATACACAGGACAAGCATGCACTAACAACTGTCACATTTGTTACGTCTTTGCGTTTGAACAACGCGCTGCAAGTGTCCACAATGCAGAAGCCGATGCTGATTGATATTTTTCTTTTAAACTGCGGTATGTGGAATTACCACTCTGCGTCTCCTGCCACGTGGTGGCGTCTGACGCAAAGTGTGCCCCGGTGTTCTTTTTTTTCCCCTTCTACATCATGAGTGGGTACAGAAGGGGACCACTTTTTTGTGCGCGTCTCAAGGACACTTTTTCAAATTGAAAGAAAATGTAAGGGCGTTGCGTGATAGAAAACACGATCAAGCTCCTCCGAGGTCTGCCTACCGCGAACGGTAAATGGTGCATATAAAGAGCTCCCCATTATAACGCCGGCAGAAGCTTGGCGCGTGGCTGTGTTGTCTAGCGCAGCAGGCTGCGGCGCGTGGGGTCGCTGATTCCAATCCTCTGTTAGGTGCTTTGGAATATTTTCTACTTATTTATTTTTATTTATGCCTTTTTTGTATATACACATACATATACATATTCTGGACATGACGGCGACGGCGCAAATGAGACGAGAGTGTCCATATAAATGCTATTGCGATAATACCACCTAGTCCATGAAAAGTTACACCTCATCGTTTACAATGACGCTGGAATACAAGATCGTCCTATCTGTCCACTTACAGGTGTCTTATACGTTACGTAAAGTACTTTTATATTCGGTATTCAAATTGTAGATGAACAAGGTTTACGTGAGCGTCTGTAATTTACCTACAATCAGTGTGGGAGTTATTGCTTTCTCTAAGAATATTTTGACGGCAAATGGGCTCTAAATGCCTAGGGCATTGAAACCATTATTATTAAGAGGTAATATGTGGTTAGTGATTAGTTATATTATTTGTGGTTTGGTCTGGGTAATTAACTCTAAAAGTTATAGACGCATTGAACTATATTCACTAAATAAATTATCATGTCACAAATGCAATACGGAGCTGGAAGTTAGCTATATCACCATTGTGTAAGGTGGCCGGACACTGGATTTTAAGTGTGCATCACTACAGCAGTGTTGCGGAGTTGCCACTCCGGAATTGGAATGACTCCGGATTCATTCCAAATTTTTGCGACCCTGGAATGGAATGGGAATGGAATGGGGACAAAGCTTGGAGGAATGGAATGGGAATGAAATTAAGCGCCTTTTGCACGGAATGGAATGGGAATGGAATTACGTCTTTTGGCAAAAATAGAACACCTTTTCGTTGACGCGCTGTTTTTCAAACTTGAAACATAAGTAAGTCAGAGCCTCGAATTTAACAATAAAGCAGTATTTTTACAATGACTTGTCTGATTACAAGCTCGGTAGAGAAAGAGATCGAATTTATTAGCAGGCCGGGAGGTCGGCCTGAGCTTGTGCGCTCTGGCCTGCTACTCAGCACAGGGGAAAAGGGAAATGGAGGAAAAGAGTGATAAAGATGATGATGGGCACGGAAGGGGTGATGCGCATTTACAATGACCACGTAACACAGTGGTCTTCTTAAGGTGTAGTGTCAAGCCCAGTACTCTTGAGAAAATCTGTAAATGTCCTTGTAGCAGTCGTTAATGCTGTCTGGTCAGACAAGCACGGTACGTTTATAAGCAACGCGCCTACTGCAATTCTGTCTTTTTAGATGCGAAGCAGCTTATGACGGAGTTCAATCCGGTGGTGGTGGTATGCGGCCTGACCACCCTTACTGCTCATGCGCCTACTCTCTCTCTCCCTCTCTCCTCCTTTACGCAGGTGTTCGGTCGTCTTCTCTCCTCCTCCTCCACGCTGCAGCCGCGCACTCTCCTCCTTTACGCAGGCTTTTACGCAGGCGTTCGGTCGCCTTCTCTTCTCTCCTCCCCCCGCGCTGCAGCCTGTAAATCGACTTCCTTCTCTCCCTCCCCCATTTCATATAAGCGCGTGAGCTCGGTGGAGGTAGTCTGGCTTGAATCGTGCTGTCACTCCGTCGGTTCCCGGTCGCTGCAGTTGTCTCGAAAGCCTCGCTACCCTCGCCGGAGACTCGCGTTGTCTCTATGTAGCTGAAGTGGTAGCTCGACGCTGACGCTTGGCTTCGACGGCCGAGTGAACGCAAACGGAAACATGGTGTGCACCCCCCAATACTGCTTCGCATCCCCTCATGGTTCCCTTTAGTGAGAGATGGTGTAATTTTTATAGACTGTGTTGCTCCGAAGTTTGTCTTTATTCTTCGCGTAACCGCGGTTCTATGCCGTTGGTATCCGTCATGCGGAACTATGGCGGCGGCATACGCCCCCTTACGCCTCGTGATTTTTTTTCCCATTCGGCGGCGCCCCAGCCGCCGGCAGCTCACAACCCTTCACTTTTTCGTTTTTGCTTCTGTCGCCGTCGGCGACTCGGACGCATATTCGAAAAAGCGCTTCTCTAAGTTCTATACCTGACATTGCATACCTGCGCACAGGCGAACACAGAAAGTTCTCCTCACCTCATCCATGCTAGCGAGGCGGGCTTGACAAGCGTGAGTGCTGACGAGCAGTGCGGCCCAGTGTTCCGTATTCGATGCAAAGGCACAAGGTGCCCGAGCGGTGCACTGTTTCAACTAATACCAGCAGATATACAGGGCTTTGTTCCCCATTGACCAAGTCTTAGTTTTCTCCATATTTACGATCGCTCCAGACGCGTGGCAAAACTGCTTCGTCTTCTTGAACACTACATTTATCTCCATAAAAATACGCTATGTCGTCATTTGACCATTGACACATTTAAGCTAAAACAATATTAAAACATCGCCCTTTGTTCAAACATGCTGACCAATCAAATACTATAGGTAGCGGGAGAACTGCCCCTATGGGAATTTATAGGGTGGTTGTAATGCACGAGATATGTCAGCAAGCTACTATCCCTCGACCTTGGTAACGTATTTTGTGTACTTTTGCAGTTCTTAATGCATCTGATGGCATCAACTTCATGGGACATTCAGTCTTAACTCGATAAAACTATCAAGATGCCTTTCCTACGTTGAGGAATTAAAGGAATGGAATTGAACTGCCCGGAAATTCCCGGAGTGGGAATGGGCTACGTTTTTTCATTCCGAGGAATTGAAAGAAATGGAATTGCGGCAAGTCCTAATTCCTCGGAATGGAATTGGAATGGAATGGAGGCGCCCATTCCGCAACACTGCTCTACAGGCGCCGCTTGTCGTCGGTAGATAGCATGTGGCCTGATCACGTTGACACTCTAGTGCTCAATACAGGCCTGAAACAAGACTGGCAATGTTGGAAACCAGGTGAAATTAAACGAACAAGGTAAAAAAAATAATGTAATTAAACGAAACAACCATGACGGAAACGCAATAATTAATTTACAATAGTGAAAAACACTCCAGCATTATGCGGCTGGCACCGGCGCCGCGCAAGAGAGGGGGCGAGTGCCTCGCAGAGCAAGAGTCTGCTTTTGCCACCGGCGCTTCGGCGGCGCGTCGTCGCTAAATCTGAAGGGAGAAAGAAGCTGACGGACTCTGCAGCAGACGGCACGTTTCGCAAGTGTCGTAACAAGCACGAAAACGATGAAACGCGGCAAAAAGTTCCGCGCATGTCGCACACCAAGTTTGCGAATCTTCCTAATAAGATTCTTCTCGTGCCGGGGAAACCCTACATGTTTATCTCAAACATTGACGTCATCGGCGGCTGGGCTGGGCCGTGATGCCGAGGAAAGTATTTTAGAATAACTAAATCGAAATACGTGAGCTGGGAGCCTAAAATTCAGGTACTGAAATACATTTCTTTTTCATGTTTTCGCTAGTAAACGAAAGAAGTATCCCGGAATACAGATTCAGGAATGCACTTCAATTCTTCATTTACTTTAGGGATGCTGACGCTCCGCACGTACATTCATTAGGTTCATAATATTGTGAAGAATGTTGTGGCGTTATAAAATTTGTAATCAAGCAGATCAGTCCAGACAAAGGCGAACACCTGTGAAATGCGGCCGAGCGGTAACGAAGTTTTCACTGCCTGAGCTCCCGGCGAAGAGAAAATTACACCATCTCCCGCTGAAGGGAACCATGTGTAGATGCGAAGCAGCGGGCGCTAACGCTTACACTGGCGGCGGCGTTTACGCTGGCGCTCATCGCAGCGTTGCGCAGGAGAGAAACCTGGGGAGGCGCAAAGCACGCAGCGATGGACCGGTGTTTCCTACTGGAACATGCCAATCGCTGCTAATGGGCAATGAGAGACAGAAGACTCCGACTGGACACAGAGACCCGCACTCCGCTTTTAGTTAACGCGCACGCTGCGAATTTTTATTGTTGAACAACGCACAGGAGAAATATCCCACCGGTACCACCTTGGAGGACAAGATCATTGCCATATATACGGGGTGGCCAGTGAACGGTTGTGCAGCGCGAGCAGTCGGTTTTTTCAACCAAAAAACTTGCCAGCAGACGCTGCCTGCGTCGGCGTCGCGAGGCGAGAGAGGGGGGAGCGTAGGAGAGGAGAGAGAGAGGAGGACGCGCATGCGCAGTGGGAGTGTGGACGCCGCGGGGAGGTATGCCTAGAGGAGAGAGGGGGGAGCGTAGGAGAGAAGAGAAGGAGGGAACGCGCATGCGCAGTGAGGGTGTGGTCGGCCTGGGGAGGGACGCCTAGAGGAGATAGAGGGGGAGAGGAAGTTTTTATTTTTATTTTTTTTTGGAAGGGGTTTGCGCATGCGCAGTAAAGTGTACACGCCATCGCCGCCGGACAAGGCGCGAGCTTAAGAAGCTTGCCGAACAAGCTCCTAAAAGTATCTCTAGGATACTATCGCGAGACTGCTCTATTGTGATACCGTCCATCCCTGATAGGCGGTTTGCTAAACGAAGCAATGGGATTTCATCTAAAGGCAATGGCTGGTGCGCGTGCTACGTACTCTCTCAGGTTTCACTGTAGTGGAGCGCATTTAGCACAGGATTCACAGCTGCATCATCGCAACAGAAGTGTTTTTACCCAGCTTTACGGAATGACCAGCTTAGCTTAGTTAGTTTTTCCTGCTATGAATTTTCTCACTCGAGTACTGTCCTTACCTTGTAAAAATAGTGAATTTGATGCTTCTTTTTGACATGTATGAAATCCGTAGAAGATAACAGGATTATCCGAAAAGAAATTACTGTCTGCCTATTCTCCAGTTCTGGTTACTAAACTGGATATTGATCTTCCGGTTATCCTTCCTACCTTTCGCTAAGCATTTATCTCTCTCTATATTTCTCAGAATTTTAGTGCACAGTACTACATGTTATTTCTTATGTGTACTTCAGCCCCCAAAATTACTTCTCTATTTGCTCAATATGAATTAGTAACTTCAGATGCCAGCCCACCGGCGTTTCTAGATAAGCTTGCTTATTAGACAGCCGTTACTATTGCACTTAATGGCTGCAGACTTAGCAATGTTAGCTAGAAAGATTGAAAAATCAACACAGCAACTTAATAACATCATTGATAACTTACAGTCGAAATAATAAGCTGTTCCTGCCTGAAATGGGGAATCATGAATATATGCTATTGTGTTATGTCAGCAAGCATTGAAACTGCGTGAAAGGCATTATTTTTTACGCGTTCTCTTTGTCAAAGGTCGTGAGGAGAGCAAGAACCAAAATTCTCATTCCCCTGCAACAATGATTTATTACAAAGTACTTAAAGTTTACCACGTTTTCAGATACAGAGGCAGTTGCGAGAACGTCAGGTGAGAGTTGGAAACGGCTTCATTTATTTAGTAATTGTTGTCGCAGTGACTGCAAAATTGGCATACAATATGGCTTTATCATTTTCCATAGCTCTCATTTTTTTTAAAGCATATTCCCTTTTGCTGCCTTTCGGCTATGCATTTGCGTGGTAACTTTTTTTTTTAATCTCACGCGTCACGGATTAGAGGAATGCACGAGAGAAATAGTCGCTGCTATTGTATATTATACATAAAATATTCAAGTAAGAATTATAGTTTACATAGAACACAATAAATTACTAGAATTCAATTGAATTTAAACCAGGCTATTTTCAATAGCCACAGCAATATTTGGCTAGAACTCCAATATCACACTATTGTGTATCGTACCGATGCACCACAGTTGCCTTTTACTGCCTAGAGATTCTGTGGTAAAATATCTGCTGGCGCTGTTCAGAAGAAATTTACAACGTCTCGCCCACCAATGCCATCTTTAAAGAACCTCATTTTCGTCTTTGTAACCATTTTGATCATCATCAAGTGAGTGCTAAAGGGAAAAAACTCAACTTTACAATATATTTGAGCATACAAGCCATACGAGTGCCCAGTGTTGATTTCAGAAGTATTTCATGCAGTGATTTAGGTTGACATAATTTGACCAGAATCTGACTTCAAAAGCTATTATTTTGTAAGTTTTTATTTGTCTTTGACCAGCTAGGTTCGATATTAATAAGTATGGTTCCAGGATTGGCTAAACTTTGCCAAAATTTCAAGATAAGACGTTGCTATAAATGTGGGCCTTTATGAGCACCGATAAACCTGGTGCGTTAGCAAATTGTTTCTCGTTTAACGCGCTGGTATTTTTGTATTCGTCTGAATACCAGATGCTCAGGTATGAGCAAGCTTTAGCTCCTAATATATTTTTGTATTTAATTTTTTATTCGCAAGTTATATGAACAATCACCTGTGAACTGAGATATTTGATTCGACATCTTCACGATTGCACTATACTGCCAATAATAACGCATGCCATTACGGAAAAGTACTTGAGGAGAAGTTGCCTTCGGCCTTCTTGGTGCGTGTTGGTAGTGCCGCCCATGCCGTCGTCCTGGTCTTCTTCTGTAGGCGTTCTTTCAGGGGCAAATATTCCGTCGAATTGTGGTAAGTGGCGTTGTAAGTATTCAAGCAGACTTCACGTACGACAGCAATTTCAGCCGCAGTGGTGGCAGAATTTGATTCAGTGGAGCAAACAAACCAGTGGGCAGAAATTCTGAGCCACTGAAAACTCCTTTATGACTACTGAAATCCAATTTGTGTTGAGAACGGACGGATGTCAAAACAACGTGTTATAAATGTAGTATGTCCGCCTCGGTGGAACAGTGGCTAGGGTGCTCGGCTGCTAACCCGAAAGTCGCGGGTTCAATCCCGGCCGTGGCGGTCGCATTTCGATAGAGGCGATATGGTAGAGGCCCGTGTACTGTGCGATGTCAGTGCACGTTAAAGAACACCAGATGGTCAAAATTTCCGGAGCCCTCCACTACGGCGTCTCTCATAATCATATGGTGGTTTTGGGACGTTAAACCCCAGATATTATTATTATATTATTATAAATGTAGTATGAACAGTAATAACTGCTTCAGACAAGCTTGAGGACGTTTCAATTGTTAAACCTGCCTTTTTCAAAGACATTTTTGGCGAATTAGGTTTAAAAAGACCAGTAGTTGACGTCACATCAGGTGGTGTCACATTCGGCAGTTGCCTTTGACAAAACAGGTTCACCTATCAAAAGGCCCGCCAGCTTGTAGACGCACCTACGCAGTCTGTATACCTATATGAGTATCAGTAGTGCGGCAACAGAATATGTGCACCTGTGGACTTGTTTTCTTGTCTATTTGTTGTTAGTACAAGCTGCGTCGATGGGCGTCGCATCAAGTGCCAGCACAGAAAGTCGGAACACATGAAGGACGATCGCTGCAGCCGCACCATGTACCTAGCCGGAGCACAAAACTGCAGTTTCCGAAACGGGCATTGGATGGTCTGTGGAACGACAGCAACATTCGTTATATCGGCGAAGACCAAAACCTGAATCGGTGCCCCTTTCGCGGCAGCGCCACAATTTCGCCTTGTTAATCTGTCAGCAATGACGGCACTTCCTGGCCGTCAAAAATGGTGAAGGGCTGTGCAGCTGATGCCTAGAGCCGCGGCAGCTGATTCTGTCATAGTCGGCGCACACAGTTCATTCGCTCGGAGCGTGGTTGAGAGCGCTGCAATGCGGTGGAAAATCAACCCTGGACGACCAGCGAAGACTAATTGATTGGGCCAGCCGGTTCGCAGCCACAAGTGGGACCCTGGACTGAGGACTTTACCCTCTGGGACTTCATAAGGAAAACGAAAATTTGACGTTTCTACTACTACTAGCGCAGTCACGCCGATTTATTTCATATTTCGTGGGATTTCTTTGACATCACTCTGGGTAACTCAAGTATGCGACGGCCAAATAGAACGAACACTACAGAGAGCCATCGACACTGTCCATAGTTTCTTAAAAGGCACGGGTCTTACCTGCTCCGCTGACAAATCGGAGCTACTAGTTTACAAACCAACGCGCAGAGGTCGAAAATCCAAAGACAGCAAACAAAACGGAAATAACGCAGAGGGAGAGATACGGCTGACAAGCTCGGAAGGCCACATCATTCCTTAAGTAGACGTCATACGCGTGTTAGGCTTGCATCTTGCTGCCAATGGGCACAACGGCGAATCCATTTGCAAGCTGGAAAACGCAGTAAACCAGACAATCACAGTGCTGAAAGGAATTACAAATAGACAGACACAGTGGTATGAAAGAAGGCAAAACGATTAGGTTTGTCCAAGCATGCATCCCGGATCAATCTTGGAGGTTATTCTATTCTTCGCCGAAGGCGATCGTATTACGGTGCTCAGATTGCTTCGGTAAATCGAAGAGTTCCTAAAGTAGCCACCGAAAATTTTCGCTTCTTCTAAATTTAAAATTGAAACGTAGCGACACCGGTAGCTATCGCGGCGTCTTAACCCATTAAGGCCCACGGTAGAACTACTGGTCCGATTTTATTCACTCACATTTTGCATATTTAATTAACCGCAAGAGACAACCACACGTGCAAATTTTCATACAGTTACATGTATTTGTTGAGGAGTTATGATACTGTACTTTAAAAAAGTACGCTGGGCCTTCGAGATAGCAATGGGCAAGGTGACTTGATGCAAGAACGGCGAGTACGCTGGGCCCTTGCGAAACGAATAACAAGTTATCTTGGCCCATGAAACTTAATCAAGGACCAGTGCTTTAGGGAAAGCGTAATGTCACGCTTTCCGCAACACCATTTCGATGTATTTTGGCAGAATTCAACTGTTTTGCCAGCTTCTCATGCTTCTCAAATGTCCGTATGAATTGAGCATAATAGCAAGCACAGTGGAATCTGGGGAGCTTTGATAATTCTCTTGGGTACAACAAGGCGCAGTTAGTGTTTTGTTATTATGCGACTAAAGGACAATAGTGAACGCGTATAGGGTCTGCTAAAACATCCAGTGTGGTAGCAGACCCTTTATGCGTTGTCTGCGGCTATTTCGATCATCTGGGTAAATAGGGGCTGGTACCACTTTTTCTCAGGGATGAAAATTCTCTAGTCATTCGCAGCTTGATCGCTGAGCTCAAACCTCCTCATGGCATTGTTACTGCGTATGAAGAAGGAGGACAGTGGCACTACCACGATAGAGAGCATAGTGACTCAACTGTGTAGTCTTTCGTCACCATAGTAACTATGCTGTCGTGTTTGTCTTTTTCAAAACAAAGCTGCTTTCCTGAGTCAAAACAGAAGTTGTCTTGCCCACGTTCCTTTCGTTCCATGTTTTTTTTATCGTTAACAGAAAGCATCCATTCGTACCGTCGTCATTGCCCTCCTCCTCCTAAGTTCCCATGTAAGGGTCAGAATCGACAATTAAAACATCAAGAGGCTCTCGTATATTCACAGCGACATCTTTCACGGCCTCATGAGTCTGAGATAACAAAAAAAAACGGCATTCATAACAAAAAAGCCTGTTCAATCTATGATGCAACGCACAACAAGAGTTACACGTATGCTCCCACGAAGTCCCAGTGTACTAAATAAAGTACAGCAACATTTGATTACTCCTCACAGCAAAACTATGCACTCTATGGGGAACGTGCACTGAGCCGGTGGCGCCGCGGTGCGGGAGTGAACGAAAGGAATTGGCGTGTTCCGTGCAGCAGCCGACCCATGAGCGCAGCCGTGTAAGGTTGTTAGCAGTGCTTCGCAATGTCGCGTATGAATTGCTGTGTCGTAAACTGTGCCGATAACTATAAAAACTAGGCCCCTGGAACAAAGTTTTTTCAGTTTTCCGCCGTGACTGTGCTTCAGAAACCGGCGGGAACACTGGATTAGTGTACGCCGCGTAAAGCAAGTGATACCGCGGGCACGTTTATAGTACGTGCCGTAGCTAGTTCGCTGTGAATTTACTCTCCACGCATGTTAACTGATACTTTTAACGGGTTGGAGGAACCGAGGGGCAGCCGAGAAAGCGATCTCGAGTCTGCAGTCCACAATTCATTGGCGAAAAGCAATCGACAGATCCAGCAATTCTCCTTCGTATGCTTCTGCTGTTTTTACGCCATATCGAAGTTCATAAACAGTAACATTAAGGAAGAAGTCCCGCATGCGAGGCAAGATGCGTCGCAGACCGCGAGAATTTCAGAATTTATTTCCCATGTACTGTCATAGCCCTTAACAGCCCTGTACGTGCAAGCAAAGCCGGGCCACGCCGTTCTATTGCGCTACGTGACAGCTCAGATATCGCGTGCAAAGCTGTCACGTCACAAATTTACTCAAGGACTCTTGCAGCCCGAGCAACGCCTATCAACGGAGCTGAACTAATGCACAGAAAACTTCACGCAAATGCCACGCATTACTAAATGCAACACGTGCAGTTCGGCGACCGTACGTATTACTTGCGCGCATAGCAAGGGGTTGTCTAACACATGTCAGACACACATGCCATCGTTTACTCAACAATAAGCAGGCAAAATGGCAAGAAATGTTTGCAAACATTGATGGTGACGGTCTATGCTTCGAGCTTCACGCCGGCCGGCCGCACGAATCGCCCTTTCAAAACACTGTCGCGCGTCTGTGCTACGTCACATCGAGAACATGATTGAGTCCGTAAATTTAAATCTTTTCTCTTCGTTTGAGGCCCCAAAAGAATCGTGCACTGTTAACTTTCTGGAAGCCTACCCGTTTTATCAAACCTGTCACCTTCGCGCACACGCACTTGCATACAACGCTGGTGTAGCTGACGGAGAGACGACGACTCGTAGCACGCCAGTTGACACTGAAGTGGCCGCAAGTCGCCACTCGCGGCGCTGGCGGCGCATAGGTGCAGTGCGCTGCTGCGCCCCCTGTAGGTGCTGCACGTTTCCCATAGGCTTCCCGCGCTTTGCAGGGATTGAATTGCTCTTGCTGAAGCAGGATCAGTCCATTTTTTCAACATATAAAATGTAAAACTTCAAATTAATTTAGAAAAAGTAGTACCCACCACGTGCGTTTACCAGGCTCTCCTTTTCCTAAAGTTTGACGACTCAAAAAACAGAAAAAAGATAACCGAGTCAATATTCCAAATTAGGATTATCTTGCTGCAACCTTTGGCATCAGAAATTTTAATAAGCAAGATCAGAATATTCTGTTTTGTATTTTCTATTCCAGAAAAAGGAAGTGTACTTTATAAAGTACAGTGGGCCCTAATGGGTTAAGGGTGATTCTTTTGAAATTCGCCGATATCATTGGGTGTTACAGTCACTACAAAGCATTCGATTTTACTGCGGTTTGCGGCGAAGCGGTCTAAGAGGATGAAACTCGAATTTCCCGTGTGCATGTGCAATGCAAATAAAAAGAATGAATAACAAATGTTGAGAACTGCGAAATGTTATGCCAGGATGGCTACCTTCCGGAGCAGCGTTCGCGTCAGCCAGCTGCAGCGGTTGTTGGCCACGCCATTTTCATTACGTTGCGTTGACGCCAAAATCGAGCACTTGTTACTCTCACGCGCGCTGCTCCGCGGTGCCTTGACACATGCAAATTTGTGCGCACCCGGCGTCCCTTTTAAATGCTATTTCGCAGAATGTCGCGGCTTTCGTTATTGCCTATTTATGCTGTTTGTTTCGGCGTTGTACCTGGATAAACTATATTACCATTAATTTTTTATCACTCCTCAATCATCTGCCGCAAGCCGCTTTAAAACAGGATAATCTTAAACAAAACTACATCCCAATCAAATACGTCACTTCTATTGCGCGATGGCGATGACAGCCCAGGCATGGAGCCTTCCGTGTCCGGGTGATACAGGCGTGGTAGAGAGTCATATGAAGCTCTGAGAAGCTGCCGATATTGAAAGACGTGTAAAGTAATACAGTGATTGGACGAAGAGGCAGAGCAAGAAAGTTGCAAGGCCATTAGTACCATCTGTTGCAAAAATCACTAATGAACAAAACCACGTGCCGTGTCCATGCGGAAACATTTACAGGGACGAAAAAGCACCACCACCAGCGCCATTTTGCACACACAAACATTACCACTTGTGCCCGTTTCCCAGAATCCCCGCCATGGATTTATGAATGCAGCAATTATGGAATTGTAAACATATCGCATCTTCGCAAGCTGCGCTTCGTGACCATGTGTTATGCATGCTTGCATTTCTTTCGTCTGTTCCGTAGTTTATTCTTGTCCTCTGTTTGTCCTTTGCTTTGTAAATATAAAGTGTTCATATTATTCGTGAACAAACGACCTCTGTTCTTTCAATGATAAATACACCATCGCTTTCTTTCACTATAATATGTTAGGTGGAAAGAGGGAAAAAGAAAAAGAAACAGAAAAGACGAATAGAAGGACCAACAAGAAGGACACAAGGAAAGAAAAAAAAACTAAAGAGAAAGAGAAAAAAAAGTCACAGTTTCACCGCAAGGGTGAAGCAATGAATGCGAAAGCAACAAATTGTAATGTTATACGAAGTGAGGCTGGCAGCTAACTCTTTTGGATCCGATCTCACGCAACTCTAGAAAACGCTGGTTTAAGAGCGTACGGCCGCTCCAGGGACACTGCTCACCACATTCTCTTCGCGTTGAGAGCGCAGCACGTAGAAGGGTACACCTGCCCCCCGCTGTCGGCCGCCGAGAAGGGGAGATAACGCACGCGCCCGCGACGACCGCGCTCGTAAAATCGAAGGTCGCTAGAGGGACCCCCCCCCCCCCCCCTCGCGTCTTTTCACGCTCACGAACGACGGGCGGGGCCGGTTATATATAGATATACATATACGGGGGATGACGGCGGCGGCCAACGGCGGCGGCGACGCCGACGGTAAAAACCAGCCGAGAGTGTCCATATAATTGCTATCGCAATAAAAGATTGCACCATCTCCCGCTAAAGGGAACCATGTGTGGATGAGAAGCAGCGGGGAGATGGTTAGCTTGAGCGGGAGCTTGCCGCCGTTCACGTTTACTTTCGTCTTCGCGAGCCCGAAGTTCGGGACCGCCACGTCGCCGCACCCGTTTCGCGGCAGCGGCCCGAGCGCTCATCGCGGCGCTGCACAGGAGAGAGAATGAAGCGCGCGCGCTCCGTCATTTTCATACCGCGGAGCTACCGGGGCACCCCTAGCGGAGTATGCAGCTGTCGCACCACCTGTCATGCGCGCCGCTCCGTAGAGTAGAGGATTCCTAGAGGAGAGAAAGGGGGGAGCGTAGGAGAGGAGAGAGAGGGGGAGGGGACGCGCATGCGCTTTGGAGGTGTGCGACGCGGGACGCGGGAAGGACGGACAAAGCCCCCGCCATAAGCTGCTTCACATCTAAAAGACATTCGGCAGATCCCACGTACCAAGGAAATCGACGTCATGCAAAGCATGCGGAGGGAAGATGACTGTGGTGCAATTTTTAGGGGGCGAAGCTCCTTAAGGTCGAGGCTTGTATATCACTCCCCCCGGTGTCCCCCGGTGTAGCCACGCTAGTGCGATGACGATGACGCTGCCATCACAGCACAGCACATGGAATGTACCCATTATACGCCATGACGATGACGATGACGCTGATGATGATGAAGAATAAGCGCGGTCCAGACCACACATTCTCTTTCTGCCATGGATGACAACGATCGTGAACGCACTCTGGCCCGCGAAAGGCAAAACGGCAACGCCGACAACATCCTGCCCCAGCGATGACGGCGGTAAGTTCGATGACTTACGTATAAAACACGACGCGCTCAACCAATAGTAAGAATACTCGTCGGCCGGCAACTATTCTCGCCGCTCTCAGTGCATAGCATGTATCGTTTCCATTTCGAGTTATCATATCCGGGTACAAGTTCTCCTGAAAAGAGTGCTGTATTTTGCAGTCTTGCTGCAGCCTTCTTCACCGTCACAACTACGCGACAATATTTACTCTATTCCGTGGATCTTTTAGGGAGAGATACTCGTGTTAATGTAAAAAAGATAGGAGGGGTCTGAATGAAAGGGAACAGAGCCAGTCCATGATTGTGGGTGTAACAACACTTTACGAACTGTGATAACATTGTACGGCCTCCGGGACCACTTATCTGTGCATGTCGCCTCTGCCTACAGCGAAGGGTGAATCCTACTTAGTGAGACTCGTAAAGATACAGCTGTGCCGAAGAGCGGTATGAGTGGAGCAATATTAGAATGGCAACGGGTGGTAAGGCGGGGGAGAATAACGAGACGGTGGTGCTTTTCGCCTTTTTAGGGGTGTGCGAATAGCGAAGATTAGAACCGAATTGAATACGAATTGAATATTGATCATACTGAATCAAAAGGAATACGTATCGGACATTATTCGAATAGTTCTGGAATATTAAGCTAGCCATCTTCATGGCAGGCCTACAACTCTATGAGCTCTAATTTCGAAGAAATATTAATGAACTTAAACAAAGATTTCCCTTACACGTAACCAAAATAATTTACCACAATTATGTAAAAGGGGGTAAGCTGTACACAGTAGCGACAAGAGCCTTTGGGGTAGTTTTTAACTGCAAGGTTAGCACAGCAGCCACTTCAGTTTTTCGGGGAAGTTCTCTGTCACCAGCTTTTAAGTAACACTAAAACCTTCAACTAAACAATATATCATGAAAGAACGTCATGAACGTCATGAATAAACGTCATGAATAATGATAGTGGATTGAGGACACAGTTGCTTGGGCGACACAGAAACTGAGAGCGAAAGTAACTTTATCTGGTAATTAGTAAAATTTGGATAGTCCCGTAAAATCTTGATGTGCATGCATGAAAAATGATCCTTCGTTCTTCCAACATGTGGTTCCTTTGGTGTTATCCTCTTGGTGCGAAAATTAAACAAAATATTAGTTTGTTCCAATATCCGCTCTTCGATTCGAGTACAGAATCGAACAGAACGCTACACGATTCGTTATTTGAAGTTTTTGGAAATTCGCCCACCCGATACTTTTACTGGTCGCAATGCTCAGGGGGGCACCGGGCTATTTACTGTCGAACTTGTAGATAAACTAATACTCTGTTCGCTCCTCGTTTCTGTTGTTTCCCAATTTCTTTCAAGAAGTGTAACTTCGACACCCTTAAAATTTGAATGCTTCAATGTATGTCTAGAAAGTGGAAGGACGGGAAGGGAGTGCACTTGTGACCGGACATTGTTGAGCCTAATTTTAAAATGTTACTCTATGTGGCCTATATTCTGGACGCTACATATCACACATTCCTACAGGTGTAAAACGTCCCTTGAGTCGCAGTCGAGTGCACTTCTTATCATGCATGATATATATCGTGTCATGGCATCATGTCAATGACAACTTCAAGTTTTCAGAACGGGGGAAATATATTTGACACATGCTGAGGTCCAACAAGACTTCAGTGACGTATTTCCGTCACGGGAATGACGTCAAAACAATGAACGCAATCAGACGACGGAGAAAAACTCTTGAAGAAAAAAAAAGTGCCCTGAAAGGGAGTCGAACTCATGATCTCTAAGTCCGCGACAACAGATCCCAGGCACGTTATACACTGCACCGCGGTCACACACTCTGGAGACTTTACAAACGCAGCTTTTATATTCCACTTTTCACTCACACTGCTATTGGTCGGCGGGGGGGGGTGTCGGTGTCTGGGAGCGGTAAAGTGAAGTAATTCATCATGACCGTGGTGTCCGCGATTACCTCCTGCAACGCGTCGTTGCTACGCGTCCGTCCCATTCAGCGCGTTTTCACTGGAACTGCAATTTTGTAAAAGCCTAACACACCGCGAGGTGGCGACCTTACCGCAAGCATCGGCCTCGCTCATAGCATTCATTATTAATAAAAATAGCTCAGCGACGCACACCTGCCCGCCTTGCTCTAATACCGCGTTTCCCGCTTTCCCTTGCCCTGAGAAAAATCGCGCCTGGGCTAGAGACGGGGCACGACGTGCGCTGTGTTTCCCTCTAGTTCATCCGTGGTGGTCAAGAGAGAATTTTACAGTGAAAGCTGAGATCACAACAATGGCCGTTTCTGGCGGTGTAGTTGCCGGCCGCCGCCGTCGCCGCCATGGTCCGTAACCACTGTCGCGCGAAATAGCAAAAAGAAAAAAAAAACGCCAGGCGTGCGCACCAGAATCACAGCGAAAGCTCGAAGCGCGGCCTCCCTAGAGCCTTTTTTAAACACTCTTGGTACTACTACTACAAGCTCACTTGAATGGTACCCACTACGCCATAAATCATCATAACTTTAGTGTAGTTGGGAAGCGACCACTGTACCATTATTCGTCATTCTTCGGAAAAGTGCGGTACCCTCTACATACTTGTAACGCATTGTGTGCTCTTTGTTGACCCTGTGGCTGACGAGGATGAAGAATTATGCCTGAGGCTTTTGTAATGGGTTGGAGCATTAAACGACCACTCGTTACGCAAATCGCATTCTGTGATGCCTGGTGGTTACTTTACTGTTCTAAAACGCTTTATTACACATGTTAACGCGATTCCTTACCCGACACGAAGCCTCCATAGAGTCAGTTTGCCACAAAGTTTCGAACACCGGCGTAGCTCAGTGGTAGAATACTGGGCTGCCACGCAGAGGGTTCGGGTTCTATTCCCATTCTCTCCTAGGTATTTTTTATTGATTTAGTTTTTTGTATTATTTTGCGCGATAGTGGTTACGGACACCGGCGGTGGTGGCGGCAGCGGCGGAAAACTACGGCGCGAAAACGGCCCTTGTTGTGATTATGGCCATGTTCCTGGCCATTTAATGCTGCAGTATGGTAGCGCAGCTGTAGCCACTCCTAACGGACGGTGAAAGCAGGTGCGAGTACAATTTCTCACGTGCCGTGCGGTAGGGTGTGCCAATCTCTCCTCGAGAATGGTCAAATCAAATATTCTTTGGGATCTTTACTGCCTGGTTTACCGCAGTTGGGAGGGGCATAGAGGCACTCATGCCGCAGGCGAAAGAGCTTCCTCCCGCAGCCTCAGACATCCGCGTGTATTTTAGTGTATTTAATAAAGCTATGCGCTATTTATACTGTAAAGAGCGCAGCTCTGCAGACGGTAACCTACATACTCGGCGCCCATTTCTTTCAGGGCTCCACTGTGCTCTGACAGCCTGTTTCACTTGGGAACGATTTTACTCGAACAGCAGAGCGGCAGTTGAGGCTCGAGCCCGGGAAGCTGCGTTTTGAGCGGCGCGCGTAATGCGCCTGAACAATGGTGGAGCCTCCGCGAGCACATGGTTTGGGCAGACGCATTGTTTACGCGCGCTTTACAAGCATCGACGCAGCGGGCATCGCTTGAAAGCAGCTGCATTTGAAGTGAAGACGCGCCTAATCGCACAGAAAGACGCATAAAAGGCACGCGCACAACATACGAACCAGATTGTGAGGTATAACAACTGAGTACTCCATTTTTGAGACTGGCCCGGTCATTTTCAATGAACTGCGACAAGCGAAGGTCGACCTTTTCGCTCAAGGCACGCGCACTAAACACTTTCCCCAAGGCGAAGTTCATGTTTTTGACGATGCTTTCCTAACGTGAGAGGTCTTGAAAAGGGTTGTGCGAGTTACTACCCATCGGAACACCAATTCATACGCGACGGAAAAGCGATAGAAAAGTAGAGCAGGGCGGAGCTCGCCTTTGATGCCCCCATTTTGCCAAACGAAGTCTCGCGATGACCCAAACAAACCAGATCTTGAGAGCGGCACCATCACCTCGTACGTACAAACGAACGGATCGCATGCGTGCGTACATAGTGGCCACGTACGTGTCGTGATATGTGCGTGTAGTGGTCTGCGCATGCGTAGTACGCAGCACGGGGCGTCCTCGCGTACGCAACGCCGTGACGTACGCATCGTAAGCAGTACTAAAACTCTAATAACTCTGCTGCATTCCGCGGGATGCACTTAGCCCAAGTTATGCGTCCAATCACCGACGCTCTCCTGGCTGTCACACAGCTTTCTCTGACAACGCTTTCACCATTAACTGCTACAGCTAGCACAAAGGTTTCTTTAATCATTTACTATGCCCGTTAGCCGTCCGGATTGTGGCGTACCATCAAGCGTCAACGTGGTTGCAGCCACGTTAAAAGGTGCTATTGCTCTCAAACACCATTATACATTGTGTAAGCTCTCATATCAATGTAGAGTAAACATTCAACTACTTCTGCAAGGATACGTTTTACTTTCGTGTTATACTGATTCCAATGACGGAGAGATCAACCATGTGTGTTTTTTTTTTTACACCTCTGCAATTTTAGCTTTCGTTATAGGATACTCAACTTCGCATGATCTTTTTTATTTAGGGTTTACACTTTTTTGTGTAAATTGCATTAAATAACAGCGGTGCTTTTTAACCTAGAAAACCCATATTGTGTTTTATAGAGAGAAAAAAATCTCCGCTCGTCCGGAATCTCCCAGTGGTCATGGCGTAATGTTTGCATGCGGTGTAGAGGTAAGAGCAATATTTCCTACGTTTTTATACTTGGCTATTCTTAGTGTACTCCACAAAAATAAAATATATATGTAGAAGGCAGTGCACCAAAACTGGACAAAAACAGGGGAAATTCGAATTTTTTCTTTCAGACAATTCAAGATGTATGTTTTTGTTCATATTGCAGAGCAGCCTTGCCGAACACGTTTACGCCATCAGTTGATACAGAATAATAGTGCCTTATCCGATGAAAACATGGAGACGCGTTCCTGTATGTGTACTATAGGTGCACGTTTAATGCCATATGCTTCGGTTCCTTTAAGAATTCCTGCGCATATTACCTTCCAAACTAGCTTCGCATTTTCACGTACTACACTGCCCTCTAAAGGTGAACATTTGACATGCCTCAGTCTGGTTGGAAAGCAGATAACATTGGAAAAGGGACCCCAACCAACATATTGATTAAAATTAAAAACTTATTTTCTCTTTAAAATGAGAAAATCCCGGCATTGCGGGTCCAACTCGGACCCTTCTTCAGGGGTGACTGTAGGGCACCAGAGAGCAACAGAGTTTATGATGCCTTCTCCCGAAGTCGGGGGGTCACGCTTCCTCTGACCGACGTGCGGTAGTGTATTGTAATACACACTCGGCAGCGCACCGGAACGGCGTCCGCAACAACACCGACGTCCGCATTTGGCGAGCATTCTGACGCTACGCTCGTCAGAGTAGCGGAGCAATAATAATCTTGTGAGTTTGGCAGCCTGGTTTTGTAGCCACCGCCGGTAATGCATGCCTCGGGCGATGCTGCGGTGGAGCTGTAGCTTATCGGAATGCAGTTCAGCGAGTAGCCGTGTCACGCCGAGCTGAATTACAGCAAGGTGGAGGCTGCGGGTAATCATGCGCAGAGTGAGTCGCCACGCATGCTAACTTAAGGCGCCCGGCCTTGACTGCCTTTTACTTCGCCTAACTGATAAAACATTAAGTTTGGTTAAAAGACAACACTTGCATCGATGCTTATATGGATGACTTCGCAGCCAATCATAAAAAAGAACTATTCTGTATTCGGCACGTGACAGCGACAGAAAATGCGCAACACACGCGCCAGCTGCAGAAGACACATGATTTGACATGCATCTTTAAAATGAATATCCTTCTGAGACCGCCAATGGAACATTTGTCCAATATATTGGACATTGTAACACACCGCACCACGGCTTTCAAAGCGCTTGCCTCCTCCGAGAAAGCGTTTTATCGGCTGCTTGTGGGACCTGTGCTGCCATCTAGTGAATATGGTCAAAGCCGGTGTGTTTGCCGCCTCTCAGGAGCACTTGAAATGGCGAGGTTGAGCGCGAACGGCTTTTACGGTTGCCGCCTAAGAAGTAAGTGGATTTAGATTCATTTTTCGATGTCTTAAAGCGTATTTAAGCATTGATTTGTGTTCGTAAGAGGTTGAAGCACACAAGGAAATTCACATTTGAGCAAAAAATGTGGTAGTTTTTTTGCATGCGTTGCATATTTGACCATGTCCAATATAATGGACATTCGGTCTCAATGACTACAAAAACACGGCAGTATGCTCGTGCGCTCTCTTGGCGCTCTACAGAGAGAAAAACGTTTTTCGCTGCAGTACTCTCTTTATTACGTTTAAACTTTACGTATTTTACTTTGTAGGTAATAGGCCCCGTGTGAGTGATGCCACGCCTGAGAAAATTTTGGAGAATCTTGGTTTGGAAGCAGCAAATAAAATTAGTTTGTGTTGCGAGATGTCTTTTTTCGGTCACTGGCCTCAACTACGCCATACTCCATATTCCCCCCAAAAAGTCCCCCCTAGAGTCCCAATGTCCAATATAATGGACAACGTGCTGCGGCCAAGTAACATCATATATTGAAAAACTACGTGTCACTTTTTACCTTTGCACTCAGGAAAAGCAGTTCTGAAAGTTTAACAAAAATCCGTGACGCTAAATTCACTCTGGGTCTCAGGAGGATATATCCAAGAACTTGTTTACATTAGTCCGACCTATCCAACTGCTTATGTTCAATTGATGTATTTGAATAAGTGTTGTTACACTTCTTCGGAAGCGTATGTGTTCCTACAAGGAATATTTCTAGCAAAATGAAATGTGCTGTTTCGTCTGTGTCATGTTAGAAATAGGCTGACACACACAAAGTACCCGAACAGGCATTTTTAATGTTTTATCAATATCGCTACTGTGTTTTTTGACGTTATGACGGAAAGTAATGGATATGTGCGTAAAACTCAAATGTTAAATAAAATGGCAAAGCTTGCACCAAGTGGCGCAAGACTTGAGAGAGCATAGCTGGATGATTCTGAGTTCCAATCTGGTTGCTTATAGGTCTTTACCAGGCTTTGGCTACTTGATGCTAGGTCATTTTTAGGTTTCTCCTAGGCTGTTGCTAGGCGTCAGTTAGGTAACACTAGGTTGTTTCTACATTGCTTTAATGTTGTTGCTAAGCTTAAGATAGGTGATGCCAGGTCGTTTCTAGGTTGATGCTAGTCGTTAGCTAGGTGATGCTATGTTGTGTGAGGGTGGCTTCTAGGTTGCTTTTATGATGTGACTACCTGATACTAGGTCGTTTCTAGGTTATTTCTAGGTGATGTGCAGGTTTTGGCTAGGTGATGGTAGGTTTTTTCTAGGTAGTTGCTAGCCTTTTAGCTAGGTGATGCTAGGTTGCTTCTAGGTGACTGTAAGCCTCATAGTTATAATTTGTCTACGTTGCTTCGAGGTCGTTGCTGTGCTTTACCTAGTTGCTTTTAGGCTGCTTCTAGGTTATTTGCTGTTTTGTTAGACTTGTCAATTGTCGAGCTTCCCTGTTTCAAGTACACTTCTCAATCACCGAGCTTCCCTGTTTTAAGTCTTGCTCGGCTCAGTACAAGCTTTGCCATTTGTAACATGAAAGCTTTATGCCGGTGTCCGCCCCGCCAAGATTTTAGTGAAGCATTTCCACCACGTAAATGACATCAAAAGAATGCTCATGATGAGATGGCAAAGAAAAATTGAATAAAAAAAAGTTTAGCCAATGGTTGTCCAACCCGCTACCTGTCGGTGCGCGACAACAGATGCCGGGTATGCTATCCCCTACGCCAGGTCACAGACCCTGGACCTTTTATATTGTTGCGGTGTTGCAGCTCACCAAAGTGTTGTGAGGAGAGAAGAGGAGGACGACATGTTCCGGCGAAACACGGCCACCATATTGATTGTCGGACTATTTTTCTATGTGAATATCATGTAAATATAATCGCAACCTTTTGGTGGAGGTGCTAGTATCGACGGAAGAGGGAGCTTTGCAGCGGTGGTGTCCTGGGCAGTCCCACAATGTCAACAGGAGGAAATTCTGCTACTTCTACTTCGTCCAAGACTCTGGGCCAGCCGGCACAGCCAGTCGTACTGACTCAGCCACGCTATCCCGGAAACTTCTGCGCTACAGACAGATGACTGTCTGTAGCGCAGAATTTGTCTGTAGCGCTTGCATTTCGCAATCCAGGTGACTGGATTGCGAAATGCAAGCATTTTGCAGTGGTTTCTCGGTGGGACCCGACAATGATGCTCGCCAACATTGCCTTCTATCTCTTCGGAACGGCAGGCGTGTGGATTCAGGCAGTGGCGTAGCCAGGGGGGTGGCACACCGGGCACGTGCCCCCCCCCCCGAAATTTTTTTCGCCATGGCATACATAGGGAAAGATGGCCATTTCAAGGAGGTGCCCCCTCCGAAATCAAGGAGGTGCCCCCCCCCCCCGAAAAAAAATTTCTGGCTACGCCCCTGGTTTCAGGCTAATGAGGCAGATATAACAAGTTGGGATGCCTGTAAGCGAAGCTCCGTGACCATTTTGGTAGACCAGTCGGACGCTAGCGAGCCGCTACTAAAGATTTCTCTAGTCGCGCTGTTACTTCGACCGAATCCTATGTGTCGTACACTTTGCCGTCGTGTCGGTACCAGCATGACCGAAGAAGACAAAGTGAGCCATGTGCTCAAAGGCATTGCAGATGATGCTTTCAATCAACTGTTGTCCAAGGACTGCTCAACCGTGGACGACATCATCAAAGAGTACCGGCGAAACGAAGAACTGTAGAGTCACCGCATCACCCAGCATTTCATGTGGCTTCCAAATACTGCCGCTACGTCATCCTGCGAGGACCTTCAGTCGACATGCAGTCAGCTGCCTACCACCGAGAGCGTAGTCCGCATCGTGCGTCGCGAAATCGAGGTGGTGTCTTCACTACCTTTTCTGACACGGCCGTCCGATGATCCTCAACCAATGATTATGTTGATAGGGAAAGTTGTGAGTCAGGAGCTCGCAAAGCAGCCCGTATGTTCGCTCAAGCGACCTCGTGTAAGTACCATGACGCCGCCTTTGCGTGCTCCGGAAACGTTTCGCCGCTTCGTGACCCTGCACAGTGAAGAACGGAAGACGACAAGCCTATCTGCTTTCCTTGTCAGGAGACATATTTCTCGCTATTTTCGTTGTCACACATCGGCATCTTGCTCGTTTTTGGCTATCGACGCGACGACAACCAGCCCCTGCAGTTTGCCGCTCGTGAAAGTGGACTGAGGTTTCTGCAACATCAGTCCGGCGCTGCAGTCGTTCCCCGTTCCCGCACGAACATCGGTCCCGGTCTCCCCAGGCCCATCGCTATTCGTCGCCCCGCCCTACCACACGCCCATATTCGGAAAACTGAGCAATTGAGCTCCTGGAGGTGATGCTGCATTGGACCCCCGACTAAAAAATCCTCTGCTCTCCCTGACTACGGACCAGAACCTGCTTGCTCTGGAAGTGGACGGCCTACCTGTCACTACCCTCATTCACCCCGATGCATATATTTACATTATAAGGTCTCATCATTGTGCACGGTTGAGTGAAGTCCTTACGTCACCCGAATACCTATTTGTATGTGCCGCTAGTGGAGGAACTCCGGCTGTGCTCGGAATGTTCACCGCACGTGTAAGGGTCGCCAATCTCCAAACTTCCGTTGTGTTTTATGTTCTTGTTCATTGTCCTCGATCATGACGTCATCCTTGCACTCGATTGCTTGCCTGACCACTACGCTGTACAACTCGGCTTACCTGCGTCCGCCGACTTGTCAGAGCCGGTTCGGAACAAACTCTCGTGTGCTGACTTCGTTCGGCTGCCAACACAAGCACTACCCTGTGTCGCTGTTTTACCATGCCCCAGTCTCATCATCTCCGAGGGTTTTATCGGCGCGCCACGTATCTTCTCCATACACAGTTACAGCGAACAGAACGTGCCTCCTTTTGAACTTCGGACTGAGCCCTAAAGTCCTATCACAAGGCATGGCTCTCGGCCCTCTGTCGCCATCTCAAGAGTGTCAAATCTCGTCGTTGTCACCTGACCTGCCCGCTGTTGTCTCTTCGAGCTCACATAGTGCCGATGCAGCCACATCTTCAGCACTGCACAACAATGTAACAAAGATACTGAACATATACGACTTTGATGGTAGGCCCTCAGGCTAAGCCTGGGAAGTCAACCGCCGCATAGGTACTGGTGATGTAGCTCCGATCTGCGGACGTCCTTACGAGTGTCACCATCAGCGTGCCAAGTAATTCAACAGGAGGTCGGCAAGATGCTCACAAAAGACATTATTGAGCCTTCTTCGAGTCTGTGGGCGTCCCCTGTGGTCGTAGGTAAAAAGAAAAGACAATACCTGTCGTTTCTATGTGGACTATCGGTGGTTAAACAAGATCACTGAAGAGGATGTATACCCGCTACCCCCCCATTGATGATGCTCTGGACTGCCTTCACGGTGCAACGCATTTTTCTTCGATAGACCTACGCTCTGGTTATTGTCAAATTGAAGCAGACGACGTTGACCGTGAGAAGACGGCCTTTGTAACGCCTGACGGTCTTTACCAATTCACAGTTACGCCGGTTGGCTTGTGCAATGCACCTGCCACGTTCGAGCGGATGATGGACACAAGTTTGTGCGGCTTTAAATGGCCTAATTGCCTTTTTTACCTCGACGACGTCATTGTGTTTGCCCTAACTTTTGAGAGTCACTGGATGGACTTTCGTCCATTCTTTCAGTATTTAGTGCGTCTGGGTTACAACTTAATTCTTCGAAATGCCACTTCGGGCACCGCTAAGTTGCCATTCTAGGGCAACCCTCTGATTCATCTGGCATCCGTCCCGATCCCGGCAAAATTTGCGCTGTGATCGATTTCCCTGTACCAATTTGTGCCAAACACGTTCGAAGTTTTGTGTGCCTATGCTCCTATTTCCGACCATTTGTCAGAAACTTCCGAGACATTGCCTGCCCTCTCACTGATCTTCTCAAGAAAGACGTGCCATTTTTCTGGGGTCCTGATCAAGCAGCTGCTTTTGCACGCCTCATTACGTTGCTCACTACTCCTGCGATTGTCGCCCCCTTCGACGCGTCTGCTACAACCGAGGTCCGCAATGACGCTAGTGGCTACGGGATTGTCGCTGTGTTATCTCAGTGTCAGTCTGATGATGATTCAGTTCTTGCGTACGCCAGCCGGCTTCTTTCACTTGCGGAACGCAGTTACTGTATTACTATGCGAGAGTGCATGGTGCTTTTATGAGAAGTTGGTAAATTCGAGCCCGATTTATATTGCCGACCTTTCACCTTTACTACAGACCACATATGCTGGCTTTAAACGACAAAGAATCCCACAGGACTCCTGGCTCATTGGGCTTTACGTCTCCAGGAATTCACGTACACTGTGGTCCATAAATCTAGCCGCTTGCGCCAGTACGCCAACTGCCTCTCTCGGTAACCCGTCGACGCTCCCGATCTCGCAACGGACGACACATCCGTCTGCATTTCCTCCCTCTCCGCCTTCAGCAACATGGGCGACGAGCAACGTCATGACGCGTCCCTCCGAGACCCAATCGCCCGCCTCACAGCTGACTCGACGGACCGTTCACTTCGCATGCTAGTCATCATAGACGGCATCTTATACCGCCGGAACATGCATGCCGTGAAACAGGAACTGCTTGTTGTTGTACCCACTCATCTGCGGTCGACCGTAGTTCAGCAGCTACATGATGTACCAACCACTGGTCACCTTGGAGTGGCCCGAACATCTGACCGTGTCCGCC
The DNA here is from genome assembly GCA_030522465.1 of Rhipicephalus appendiculatus. Classification (NCBI taxonomy): domain Eukaryota; kingdom Metazoa; phylum Arthropoda; class Arachnida; order Ixodida; family Ixodidae; genus Rhipicephalus; species Rhipicephalus appendiculatus. Next base: position 155,371 of record JALIZH010013212.1, on the reverse strand, counting down.
AACACTTTTTCTGGCCCGGCCTCGGGCGTTTCGTACATCGTTACGTTGCTTCTTGCGAGTCGTGCCAATGCCGTAAAAGGTCAGCTGTACACCCCGCAGGGCTCCTTCAACCTATCGACACACCTGCCGAGCCCTTTTTTCGTGTCGGCCTCGACCTTCTCGGTGTTTTCCCTCTTTCGAACACTGGTAGCACATGGATCAGCTTGCTAAAGTTTATTCGACGCGTTTTGCCATCTGGAGGCCTGCCCCGACCGGCTGCGCTACGGACGTCGCCAACTTTTTCATCCAAGACCTCATTTTACATCGCGGCGCTCCTCGTGAAGTTCTCACAGACCAAGGTCGCTCCTTTTTATTCAAGGTAATCGACGATCTACTTCGTGCTCGTGCGACGAAGCACAAGCTTACGACGACTTATCATCCCCTAACAAGCGGTCTCACAGAATGTTTGAATCGCACGATCACTGACATGCTCGCCATGTATGTTTCGAGTGATCATTTGGCACTTTCATCTCACAGTGCTCTTGGTCGTTGGGGTGGTGTCGGCGTCTGGGAGCGGTAAACTGCGTCCCATTCGGCGCGTTTCCTATAAGATAAGTGCAATTTTGTCAACTCCTTAACACACCACGTGGTGTCAACATTAGCCCAGGCCCCCCACCTCGGTTATAGCATTTTTCATATTAAAAAAAGCTCTGCGATGCGCGCTGGCCTCGCCTGGCTGTAACACTGCGTTCCCCGCTTACGCTCGCCCCGAGAAAAATCACGGCCCGGCTTCGAATGGAGACACGACGCGCGTTGCGTTTTCCTCTAGTCCACCCGTAGTGTTAAATAAATCTTTAAAATGCCGCTGGATGGTGACCTTAGCCCAAGCTCTGTATGTCAATCAGCGACGCTCTTCTGGCTGTCACACTGCTTCCTCTGATTACGTTCTGACCGTTAACTACTACAGCAAGCAGATGTATTTGTTTAATCAGTGATCATGGACGTCAGCCGTTAGGATGGATATGTACCACAAGGCGTCAACGTGGGTGCATCAACGTTAAACAGTGCTGTGTAGCTGTGAAACATGAATAGACATTGTCCAACCTGCTATATTGATGTACAGTAAACATTCAACTACTTCTGTAAAGACACGTTATACTTTCCTGGTACAGCGATTTTTATAAGACGCCGGGATGAACAAAGTATCGTTTTCTTTTTCTATATATATATATATATATATATATATATATATATATATATATATATATATATATATATATATATATATATATAACTGCTTTGGTGGCGCATGGCCACCAAAGCAGTTTAGCACGACGGAGCACAACTTACTGACAGCCAAAAGAGCTTCGTTGTAAAGATAGTGACGAGAGCACGCGCCGGCTCATGATGACGATAGTTTTTGTATGACGAATATTTTTCTGACACCAGAGTACTTACGGCCGGCTTAAACAGCTTCGCAGTTAAGATACGGGCATGCGAGCTGTGATTTGATGCATTTCGTGGGTTGCGTATTATCCTACCGGTGCTTACTGTGACAAGGTTTTTTTTTACTGATGTTGCGAAAAGTAAATGTTTTACCGTTCTATGCCTGTGCGTCATTGCAGTGCTTTATATCCAAAAATGGCAATGCATCCGGTTGCCCCGAAGGTTGCCGTTGTGTAAGCAAACAGTTCAGAGAAGGCATTTACACAGGAGCAGGACATTGCTGGTATGAGAAGTGGTACCACCAAGCGCAGTAAATCAGTTTTACCATATTCAAATGCAGGTGAGTCCGTTCATACATGTTCTGTTGCACTTCGACCCTTCTGAAGAATTCTGAAACCGTCAAATTGTACAGCATGTTTGGCTAGATGACAAAAGTATAGAAAGGACTCGCACCTACACCAGGCGTTCATATTATGGTAGCGGGCGCTGTTAGTGTATTAAGTGTTAAGAAAGATCGAAAAGAAATTTCAATATCTCTGACATGTGAAATCTTAATTCAGTTTGTCAATAAACACGGGGGCTGCTGGTTATGATCACCCTTTCGTACTCTCCTGCGTATGAGATCAGATTACGTGACATCAGTGCGCTGAAGGTTTCAGTAGCATAGCGATTTCAATTGGAAGCTAATTCATGTTGCATAAAAGAATGAAACGCGTAATTTGGTGCAAGAAAGAGATATCTCCTCGCTCCGAGAATACGGATTAGGGAAGCAATGAACTTTACAAGAAAAGTATACTGGAGAATTTAACGATGCGCCACCATGCATATATATCACTGTCTGATAAATTGTGTAGGTGCTTCCATTGTGTACGTTCATAAGCACAGTATTTTTCCTGGCACTCTACAAGCATATGACACAAGCAGCGTTCGGCACGAGTTATTGACACATTTAGACATTTCGGCCTTGCTTTACTACTTTTTAAAGTTTGTTCCAATAACACATTTTGATTTTCTTATCCAAGGCTTATATCTCAGATATCATGCCATTTACTTGTTCATTTTTTTTTCAGAGTCACGTGGGTTACATAACGGTATAATAAACGTCACTCCTTCGACGAGGCTGTTCTTGTCCAGAAGTAGGTGTCACCTCATTTAAGGAAGACGTGCATCTGGCCTTATAGCCTAGCCCTGTTCATCCCCTGTAACTTGTCCTCAGCACTTGGCAAGGCATCTGTGCTTCGCGCTGGTCTTCTAGATGTGATTAAAAAAAACGTTAGTAGATTATTTCTTAATTACCAGGTTATATTGTAGGAAGAGTTTGGCATATACCGCAGTTTGCCTTCTCTGGAGTCAGGTAAGGGATCATTGCGAGTAGCAGACTGCCGTGCACTTGAACATGGTGCAGATAACGTTTTTTTTTTTTTTTTTTTTTAAGCGTAAGCATTTCTATGCCGATTGAACGAGGAAACTGCCCGTCCATCCCTGTATCACGTACGAAAAATCGCTCTAAACGAGTATGTATGCACTGAAATAAATATTCTTGGCGATCGTGGGTTTCGAGCAAACGCCTCCAGCTGCGACGGCAACTGCCTTAACGGGTGGGCTGCGAACCTACTTTCTTGTTCTCTTTCATGGTATTCACTAAAATTAGCATTTAAAAATGGCACTAATAATATAAAGCTTAGTTACAATTGAATAGCGACGACAAGTTCACAGGCGCCCTTAAAGAAACACCCGAACGACAACACAAACCCCATTATTCCGGTAAGAGTTTTTCATGGTGCACTGATCAGGAAAGGTGGTAAGGCAAAGCGCCTTACCGAGATGGCGTGTCAGTGTGGTCTGACGTCCGACTCGCCATAAATATTTTTTTGTTGAATGACCATTCTAATAAAATTTCGGAATGAATAAGTGGTTGGTTCACGATTACGGATTTGCGCACTCGTCTTCCACAAATTGTGCGCACCAATAGGGGGGAAAAAATCGGGGGGACCCTTAAGCTTCGCCTTTAAGAGGTGAACGCGACAGCGATATCCTGTCCCTAGTCCGTACTTCAATCCCTTAGTGCAGGCTATGTAATGCGTAGCATGCTTTAAAGCACGAGCAATTATGCGCGGTAAATGCGGGAAATGTTTTCGAAGTTGCTATGCACCCACTACGTGGTCTTAAGGGAATACGCGCAGTAACGTGTGTGCCTTCTGTAATGGGTGCACGGCTTAGAACCACAATGTCGTTATGATATTCAAATCTTCTGACGCCCGATGGCTATGCACGCTTGTACCACGCAATATTACTGCGATATTACATCTTGTATTGTGACGCCTGTATACAGGACGCGCGTGTTTGCAAAGCATGAAAGTTATTTTCACTGCAATTCCACGCAGAGGAAGTTATTTTATATGAAATCACAAGCAGAAGCCTGGCTGCGTGGTAGAACACCTGCTTGCCGCGCAGTCGACCCGGTTTCGATCCTCATTCGGACCCGGAAATTTTTATTATTTATTTTATTTGCATCTTTCTCGATTTTTCGGTCACGGACAAGATGATGATTTTTCGCTCACAACCAACGACGCCGCCGCCGACGCCGACGCCGGAATTTCTGGAAACGAGCTCTTTAACGCTATCGCGTTAAAAGGGCGAAGGTTCTACCAAATCGCGCAAGGCTTGAAACAGCGAAGCCGGATGATCAAAAGCCCAATCTGGTTGTTTTTAGGTTGTTGCTAGTATTTAACTAGGTGATAACTAGGTTCTTTTTGCGTTGATTCTCAGCGCAGAGAGGTTCTCGTTTAACCACAGGCAGTCACAGACACCACACGGATGTCCAAACTCCAGATGCAGAAACTCGCGCTGAAACCGAGCGTTAGCGCCTCCCATATATCTAGAGGCACATTGTCGTAAGCGTAGGGTTTACAGCGCTTCGGGTTCTTCTCGCAGCCGCTGTTGCCTATCACATTGGCTAGTATTCTCTCGTTGTACATACGTACCGCTGCAGTACTCCGTACATACGCTTCAGCGAAGCTGAAACTTGCGGCCACGGTGTAGATCACTGCATTAATCCTGATAATTTATTAAACCTTTCCTCAATTACTGGTTACGAGATCCCACTTTCACGGACATCAGCAGTTAGTTCATGTGTCTTAAACCACAACGTGCCGCATTGCCTTTATCTTTTTGAATCTAGCGTGAAGTCCAGAGTTGAGTCACGGCAAGAATTAAAAGGCGAGAAAGAAAATTTTAAAAAATCCGAACACACACCTTCACGACATAGCTTGATATTGCCACGCGCGTTTCTTTCACTGTATTCGGTTTCCACCCACAAATACTATCAGCAGTACTCGGCGCATACCGCGCCTTATTGTTCCAGAAGCTTCTCGCTTGTAGTAGATCGTTCTGTTAAGATTGCACGCAAGACGCTTACACTCAAGATTATTCCAGAGCTTGCGCGACGACTAGTGATAAGGCTAGAATGTTCGACGCGTGCGTTACAAAAGCCGGCGCGTTCCAACGAGGTTCAGTTGATCGACGGCCGACGCTCTGTTCGCCGCTATCAGTGCCAGCGTGTATTGCTGTAATCTTACTTTCCGTTTACCGGCCACAAGTTCGGCCTAATAAACAGTTTCATCTTGAAAATACCGACTGCTGCTTGGGTCAACGTCACGACCACGTGACAATATACACCCGGTCGTCGTAAACGGCGGCAAAGATAAGACCAGCGATGTTAAGTGGCTAATCATTGCCCGATTTATTGGCAAAGACTTGTTTTCGCTTGAGAGAGAAAAAAGCGGTGCCCGGATGCACTGGAGATTCTGAAAGGGTGGGTAAAGGTATTCATTTATTTCCTAACTCATTGCTCAGAGGGGTGTCGTGCCCGCCGTTTGTCCGGTTCGCGAAGTAGACGATAAAGTATCACCATGCTGGCGCGGGCACTTCAAGCCAAGTTAATAGTTGTGCCTAGTTAAGCCAAGGTAATCATAGCCAAGTCTAATTAAGCCTTGGTGAGCATTGTAGGACCTAATTATCTACGGGTAATTAAGCTAAATATGTTAAAGCCAAGGAAGCCCCAATAAAGTCGAGTTGAGATTCTCGTGTGCCTACTCATGCCGAGCTCAGCAATATGTGCCTAGCTAAGCCTAATTAGCGTTAATTAATGCCTAATCATGTTAGTACTAGTTTTGTTAATTAGGATGTTAAGTCTAGGTTGACACTGATGCAAGTTAATAAAGACCACGCGTCGAATCTACATTAACTTAATTGGCATAAACAGCCTGAATGAAACATAAATAAGCCTACATTGAGTTGAAATGAAAGCTAATCCGCCTCTTTCACGATGCCCCGGCGCCTGTACCCTTCCCCTGGTGGAAATGCCTCAAAACGCCTGTGCATCTCGCAGACTTTTGTTCTGACAATACCGGCTGTCCCGGCTCCTACAAAAACCCTACCAAATGCCAGAAGGCAGCACATACAGGTAAATGGAAAAGGTGGATTGAGAGCAAGCTTTGAATATGCAACTTAGGCTAATTAAACTAAATAATGCAATTAAGCTGCTTGGTGCTGGTATTCCCAAGGGATTTCCAACGGAACGCTATCGATCCCTAGCCAATATTCATGATTTACATTGTTATCACGCGAACACTTCGTACACGGGCGTGTGAATGCTCATCTGCCTTGTCAAGCCAGGACCAGCCGAGTGCGGACCAGCTCTGCTTCAACCGAGCCATGCGCGACTTAGTGTAAGCTGCGCAAATTTTTTAGCGCGTCGAAAGGCTCGGTCAATCTTGAAAGGGTTAACAGTCGTATGGTAGCATTTCGCACTGTCATATTCTGGGTTACTTGTCTTCACATGTTTTTCCCGCTGATTACTGTCAGCTAGGTTTCTCTGGCTGCAAAGAAAGCGCTGACACCTCTTTTGCTAATTGGTAGGGTTTTTCATATAAAAAAGCCGGCAGATCCCACGCACTGTGGGAATCGATGTAATGCGAAGCAGCCAGGAAGGAGCAAATCATGCTTTACATAATTTGCATGTCATGTTTTACATGTTAGGACCTGTCATTTATGTTCGTGATACAGTCATGTCACTCAATACCAAATTTGGTGTATCTCAAGCTAACGAAACGGCCGCGAGCGCGCCATGAGCGTGGCATGCAAGTCATGACGCACATGACAAGTCATGATTTCCATATTACCACTTGTCATTTATGTTCGTCATACAGTCATGTCACTAAATACCAAACTTGGTGTATCTCAAGCTAACGAAACGGCCGCGACCACGCCATGAGCGTGGCATGCAAGTCATGACGCACATGACAAGTCATGATTTCCATATTACCACTTGTCATTTATGTTCGTCATACAGTCATGTCACTCAATACCAAATTTGGTGTATCTCAAACTAATGATACGGCCGCGAGCACGCCATGAGCGTGGCATGCAAGTCATGTCCTTCATTACATGTCATGATTTCCATATTGCCACTTGTCATTTATGTTCGTCATACTGTGACGTCACTCAATCCCAAATTTGGTGTATATCAAGCTAACGAAATGGCCGCGAGCGCGCCATGAGTGTGGCATGCAAGTCATGTCCTTCATTACATGTCATGATTTCCATATTGCCACTTGTCATTTATGTTCGTCATACTGTGACGTCACTCAATCCCAAATTTGGTGTATATCAAGCTAACGAAATGGCCGCGAGCGCGCCATGAGTGTGGCATTCAAGTCATGTCGCTCATGACATGTCATGATTTCCATATTGCCACTTGTCATTTATGTTCCTCATACAGTCATGTCACTCAATACCAAATTTGGTGTATCTCAAGCTAACGAAACGGCCGCGAGCGCGCCATGAGCGTGGCATGTAAATCAAATTATATTGTTCATGACATGCACGTCCTTATTTGCATATTACCACCTGCCATTTATGTTCGTCATACAGTCACGTCACTCAATACTAAGTTTGGTGTTTATCAAACTAACGAAACGGCCGTGAGCGCACCATGAGCGTGGCATGCAAGTCATGTCGCACATGACAAGTCATGATTTCCATATTACCACTGGTCATTTATGTTCTTCATACAGTCACGGCACTCAATACCAAATTTGGTGTATCTCAATCTAACGAAACGGCCGCGAGCCCGCCATGAGCGTGGCATGTAAATCATACTTTTCATGACAATTTAGTCATGATTTTCATGATATGACCAGCCATTTATGTTCGTCATACGGTCATGTTATGCCATACCAAATTTGGTATAAATCCCATTAACGATACGGCCAGGAGAGCACAAAGTCGTAGGCGGCTAGATAGATAGATAGATAGATAGATAGATAGATAGATAGATAGATAGATAGATAGATAGATAGATAGATAGATAGATAGATAGATAGATAGATAGATAGATAGATAGATAGATAGATAGATAGATAGATAGATAGATAAGCTCAAACTCGCCGAAGTTCGCTAAGAAATGCTTCGGATTTAAAAACTACAGGTTTTCCCGCTCAATTTAATCCAAGCGCCAGCCGATTTAATCCAAGCGGCAGCAAAATCGGCTGGCGCTTGGATTAAATTCAGCGGGAAAACCTGTAGAAGGGAGTGTGACGTGACAATCTTGATGCCCAATCATAAAAAAGTGAAACAGGAGCATGGTAGGAATTGTGACCAGAGCAAGGAGCATGAGGGGGGAGCGGCGTCGGAAGATGTTGGTTTGTCGGCGCTATAGGCGTGCTCCCTCCTATTATAACGTGATAGCGTTAAAGAGGTCGTTTTGAAGAAGTTCTGGTGTCGGCGTCGTTCAGTGTTCAGCGACAGATCAGCGTTGTCCGTGACCGAGAAACTGAGAAAGATGCAAATAAAATAAATAATGAGAACTTTGGTTCGACTGAGAATAGAACCCACGCCTTCTGCGTGCCAAACAGGTGCGCTACTACGGGGCAACGCCATTGCTTGAAACTGCTTAAAAAAGCACTATATGAATGTCATATATTCAAGCGCGTCACCGTAACGCATGTAATACTGCGCCGCAGAAGCGTAGAATTGCGGAAGATGTCAAAACGTGAATTACACAACGAGTGGGTGTTTGAAACTCCCATCCATTACTAAGCGCTCAGACATACCTAATCGTCATTATCAGCACGAGCATCCACAAAGTGGGCAGCTGCGTAGCTTCCCGTGTTGCGTTATGCCCGTCTAGGGGGCCCTTCGCTAATTCGCAAAAGGAAGAATTATGGTGAATTGGGCACTGCGCAACTGTACTTGCAGCAGGTATTCCAGGATTGTTTGAAACGGGCAATGTTACGCATGGAGACACTTGTTTTCTTGCGGCACGGTTGAGGCATGCACCGAGAACCGAAGCAGGCTAGCAAATTAGAAGGCGGTGCACACGAGGCCCAATAGGTGAGCGCTAATATAAGCAATCACAGGGAACTGTGGGATGCGGCGGCTTCCGGTTCGACGCACCGCGCGGGTAGCAGCGGCACGCGCGCATTTTTGTACCACTCCGTTGAAAAAAGTACCTCTCCGTGAACGTCTCAGCAATGTCCGTGCTTTAGAAGTTGATTTTTTGTTTCTGTTAACCGTGATGGCGACGATGACAAGCTACGAAAGTCATGAAAGGTAAGGATACTTTTTTATTGAACAAGAATGATCAGCAATGCTTTTATGCTGCTCGGGGGGTACTGTCACAGTTTTGCTAGCAAATCAGTCGATACAGAAGACAGTTTTGATTGTACTATACATTACTGCACTTTAAAGAGTCACAGTTTCGCCACAAGGCGAAGCAATGAATGCGATAGCAACAAATTGGAATGCCAGCCGACGAATGGCAAGCAGTTCGAAACGTGCAGCGCGCTGCTCACGCGCACATGACACACGAAAACAACACGCACAGGACAAGAGCGAACTAAAAACATTCACAGCTCGACACTTAACGCGCTGCTCAAACAAAAATGACGCACGAAATGTATTCACAGACGAGCGCGAACTAACAAGTGTCACAGTTGTTACTTTGCTGTGTTTGAAAAGCGTGCTCTTTTCGCAAACGGGGGGGACTTCAGCGAGCGATGTGACCTTCGCGCGCCCGGTAACTACAACGCTATCGTTCCGGCGAGAGCCCCATTCTCCGCCACCGCGAGATAAGTGAGCGCGCGCACGGGCATCTACCCCCCCCCCCCCCTTCGGGTAAAGTGCGCGCCGGAGAGCGCGCGTCGCGACGAACGGGTAAGCCCCGCCCAGCTAAGTTCCGCTGAGCGCGGCCTTTGCGTCATCTCGCTGGTAATGCTGAAAACTCGCTGTATATAAATAGCTCGCCGCTTGAACGTTGAAGGACGTTCGCCTTCGTGGCTGAGCGGTTAGCGCCGCCCGCTGCAGAGCGAGAGGTCCCTGGTTCGATGCCGCGCGTCGGAAACATTTTTCTGAATTATTTTTTGAGGTTTTTATAAATACATATACGGGACATGATGGCGACGCCGACGCCGACGGCGAAAACCAGCCGAGAGTGTCCATATAATGGCTATCGCAATAAAATCATCATTTTAAAGATCTGAGGGGATTGGTATGACTGTAGCAGTGTGCTAAGAGCTTATTTCGGAATCGTTGCTTCGGCCGACATCGTCGGTCGGTCGTCACGAAGCGCAGCACTTATTGAGCGCGTCGAGATATGCATTTATGTTTCAAGCGTTGAGCACGCTATCAAAAGTATTTCTTGGTCGAAGCTAGATGCTCATTTGAACGTTCATCTTGGTCAAGCTGCGCGGCAGGACGGCACATAAAAAATGAAGTCAGACATAGACGGCGCCGAAGAATCGAAACCCTGCGCTTGTTTAACGCACTTCTTTTTGTGTGCCATCCTGGCGCACAGCTTGACCAAGATAAACGAAAACGAACTCGCCCAGCGTTCTATGTTAACTTACGCTTGAGTGAAGCTTTCGCGTTTTTGTCATATATATATACATATGGGTGAAATGGCCGGCGCTCGTCTCATATGGCGGGTAGATTTCGCCCGCGCATTTCCATAACCTCTGAAAGGAAGTACCGACAGAAGTGTAGCGTCGTGAGACCAGTAATATCGCTTTGCAGCCCTGACTTACCTTCTATTCATTTTCACTTCAATTATTCATTTTAAGTTCTAGGTATTCACAGTAATGCAACAAATGGGAAGCACTTCCTGCAAATAGAAGACATCCATAAACATATGCAGCCCGTGGCTGTAGGGAAAACATTCTGTGAGTAACTATTAAGACAAGACAAAATGCTGATGCAGATAATGCTGAAACTATGTACCTTTATTGTCTGTTGCACACACTGAATGATTGTATCGATATAGTCAAATTCTGTAATATGCTTGCATAAGCAGCATTAAACTGTTGTACCACTTCTCTGCGCCACTGTTTTTCTGATACTCTGGCTTGAAAGTAACTATACATGCGTTTGCCTTTGACGCTCGAGTTGGAGCAGCCAACAGCTGAGCAACCGACCACGGTTTTGCAAGGCGAAGACAAACGGGTGACTGCGCGCGCGAATGCCGAACAATCCGAGGCCTACGGCGGAGCGTCGTCTGCTTGCCTCGAACCGGAAACCGGCAGCAGACGGCGCATCCCACAATCCTTCCCTCTTTTACCAGTCACCTATTACGCTATCGCATTCTACTCTTGAAGGCGAACTTCAAGCGTCCTTAAAGCTTTTTAAGAGTGGAGCTCTTCAAGCTTTTGGTTGCGCCGGGTAGTGCGAACAACAATTATCGTCATCATGAAGCGGTAGGCACTCGCTTCATCCTCTTCAACCTGCACTTACGCTACTCTCTGAGACGGTAATTTCGACGTTCCATCGTTATGAGAACGACCCTACTACCTGGATCGGCGCCGTCGATTCTGTTGCGGTGAAATTTTCTTGGCCAGAATCCACGAAGATATACGTCGCGGAAGGGCGTCTCCGAGGAGCGACCAAAGCCTGGCATCGCTTTCAGGGAAGCGCGTTTGCATCGTGGTATACTTGGAGCTTAGAAGAATACACTTAGAAGAATATACTTAGAAGAATAAGGATGGGACGGGGCTCATTCGGCAAGCATTATCAAATCATGAACGGTAGTCTACCACTATACCTCAAGAGGAAGGTATATAGCAGCTGCATCTTACCGGTACTTACCTACGGAGCAGAAACCTGGAGACTTACAAAGAGGGTTCAACTTAAACTGGAGGACGACGCAGCGAGCGATGGAAAGGAAAATGATAGGTGTAACCTTAAGAGACAGGCAGAGAGCAGAGTGGGTCAGGGAACAAACGGGGGGTTAAGGATATCATAGTTGGAATCAAGAATAAGAAATGGATATGGGCCGGGCGCGTAGCACGTCGGCAGGATAACCGCGGGTCATTAAGGGTAACTGACTGGATTCCAAGAGATGGCAAATGCGTGAGGGGGGAGACAGAAAGTTAGGTGGGTAGATGAGATTAAGAAGTTTGCAGGTATAACGTGGCAGCAGAAAGCACAGGACCGGGTTGATTGGCGAAACATGGGAGAGTCCTTTGCCCTGCATTGGGCGTAGACAGGCTGATGATGATGATGATGATGATACTTGGAGCGCTGCGCTGAAGTCCACGTTTGCACCGCTGCCAGGCGCCTATGACACTCGCTTCATGGAGATGCGGTCGCGTCGGCAAGGCTGAAAAGAAGAATTGCCACATGCCTCTACGACAAAGTACGCTGCCTAAAAGCATGTGACAGCCGCATGCCTCTCTCAGGCAGGGTTACCGTTGGTGGTTACTTTGCGCCAAACTGGCTACTTTTCGACCCCGTCTGGCGACAAAAATTTGCAGTTGGTGCCATGGCTATTTTCTGGCTACTTTTAAAGTGCTGATTTCGCGCATTAAGTAGCCATTTTTTCTCATTTTTGCAGACGAAACACATTGTTTTTAAAGGGGTGGTGCCATCAAATTTCGAGGCTATAACAAGTCTGTTGTGGGTTTCCTCTGTATGCAAAGACACTCCACACGAAGGGTCGGACACAGCAAACGTTTAGAATATATTTTAATTAACTTCCAAAGTGTACCTAAATGCTCATTCTCCAAATCGATGCCCATCGCTAGAGCATCAAAACTGACGTAGCTCTATAGGAAGGACAACGAAAGTTGTAGTGACGTCACACCAGATCTGTAGTGATATAAGTGACCTCCGGACCTCCGCCACCCCTGAAACGCGTACCGGCAAAGCATCGCGGTTGCTACATCACTCACCGAGTTTCGATCGCTTCCTGGCTAAGTGCTGCGCATCTTCGCGTGAGCCTTGTGTGGTCACGTGACCAAGTCTCCTACACTTCTACGTCACTGCTCAACTTGGCGCCCAGAAACCGAAACAGAAAGTTGTACGCCTAAATAAGGCGATATTAAATTATTTAGCTAGAATACGTGAATCTTGGTGCGTGCATCCTGCTTTCTAGAGCTATAAAAAACGCTTGCAGCGAAGAACGCGCAAGCCACAAATTTGGTGGCACCACCCCTTTAAGCTTTTCTCTCGCTTCAGCGGATGCGTACGGTCGTCCTCTACCCACCAGTAGGCTGGTGCGCATCGATGCAACCTTACGCGAAGCTTAGCGCGTCTCCAAATACGGAGTGGCGAAGTTGCGTGCATGGTGACGAACACGTGGCCAGCTCGGCGCTCAAGCTTCCCGCCATCTGTTTTGATGCTACGAGCAAATTTTACAAATAATTCTGATGCGCAGTGCGTGTTCTCGTGTAAACTTGGGAAAACAGACATCTGCAACAAAATTTAGCTGGCCTGTTCATCTACAACCAGAATTTGGTCTGCAGCTTCAACGAAAATCTCTTTCAACTTTACATGTTCCTTCCGACTTGCTGGGTGGAATATTCTAATAAAACTTTGTGTCTAGCAAGAACTCATATTTTCTAAATAAAATATATGCACGCGTAATGAATTCATCATAACTCGTTCACTTATGTTATTTCCAATTTATCGGTGGCTTTCTATGTTCTTACTTATTCAAAATGGTATTATTTATTGATCAATACTAAAGAATCTGTTCATAATACCACTTCTGTTCCACTTGGCTACAAATTTGACGATAATATTAAATGACATGGCTACTTTTGGCTACTTTTGGCTTGAGTTGTGGCTCCTTTTCAAGTCCACCCAACGGCAACCCTGCTCTCAGGCAGCCAGACAGTACGTCGTCGATGGCATCTATGACGATGCACGCTGCCATAGTGTCTGCACATACAGGACAAGGTTGATCCAGTGGGGGACAAGTTCTACCACTGGATCATCCGACTGCAAGACTGCACCTACGACGTGAAGCATCGAGCAGGGGCGCTAAACCAGGTTGCCAATGCACTGTCGCGGAATCCATGCCCGGAAAGCTCAACCCAACCCAAAGAAGGTTCGATTTGGTTCTTGCAGAAGGATGTGCGAACTCTTAATGGTACGATTCGGATTTGGCAGCAAATAATAACGTCTTTAGAAGACACGCAGAGTAGTTGAAAGTTTGTCCTCCGCGAAAAGACATTGTATCGACGCCATGGGACCAGTAACCAAGAACAACGCCACCTTTTAGCGATTCCATCTACCACGCGTTCTGAAATCCTGCACGCCATCCATGATACCCCGGAACGCGGACACGTAGGCCTGCGGGCTACTCTTCGGAAGATCGAGGAACGTTTCTGGTGGCCGAGGGTTGAGAGAAACGTTCAATCGTATGTGGCACGCTGAGAGGTGTGCCAAAATCATAAGCGTGGCCCGGATGCCAACCTGAACTACTCAGGCCTATTCCAATCCCTGACACTATTTTCAACACCATCAGGATTGATCACGTCGGTCCATTACCAACTGCAGCCGCAGGTCGATCACATGCAAGCAGCCGTATACCCGATGAACACTGCGTTACAGGTTTCTATTGGAACTTCCCCTAATGAAGTTGTCTACGGGCATATTCACACAGTGACTGCCGTCAGGAATATGAGCACCTCCTTAAAAGTCGCACGCATGGCTTCAGGACAGACCACCTGCCACGTCATCCGGGCTTAGGCACGCAAGACAGCTGCAAGTGCGCAAGAGGCTCAGAAACGGTACTATGACCGCCGACACCAACCAGCGCCACAATACAAGGCAGCAGACGAGCTGTGGGTCCAACGATGAGCGTAATAGTTGGGCCAAAAGGTTTACTCTAAGAACGAAGGACCTTTCGTCTTCACTGAAAGGCTGGGTGAGAATACATGGCGTGTAGGTTATCCAGCATGGGAAAGGAACGCGGATCAACGCAGGAAAAACAATTTTTCTGTTCTTTGCACGTCTCTCGTCTGAAGAAAACAGAGCTTCGGCAGAACCTATATGTCGCGTTTCGTGTGTTAGTTTTTTTATAAAACACACCGACGCAGTGTGGCCGAATGTGAAGACCGAAGTCGAAGAGGCAGAACTGGGTTGTGGTTTGTGGGTTTGCCACCGGCACAAGGCAGAGATAGAACAACGAGCCCAGCGAACGAATGTCGTGTCAGTTTATGTCTCTACAGCACTAATACACGAGTAATACGTCGATAACATATCTCATCAAAAGAAAGGAGCGCGTGTGGCAATATGCACCGTTTACCAATGGCGCTACGCAGAGCTCGGACGTGCCACCCAGCAGATGCGCGAAGGGCACGCTTGAAAGGTCGTCACCCCGCTCGTGCTTTGCTGGATTTAGGAAGCACGCGCGCCTGCTACTTGTACTTTGACCTACATGGCGTTTTTTCCTGTGCTCACGCGCATATGTTGTGAGCGCAGAGGTTTGTACGTTTTCAGCTTTCATAGCAAAATTTGCGTTCAAGCTACACACCACAAGAACGTCACTTCACTAGCTGCAGCAGCCGCGTTTGCAAAAAGAGGGAGCTGTTAGATAGAAGAGCTAAAGTAGGAACTGGTTGGTTATGCATAGACGACACTTGCAGCGTCATCCTCCAACCTGTGACAGCTGTTAGTTCCAACTCGTCCTGTGCTACCTGTGCGTTCTTTTCGTGTGAGCTTGTTTGTTTGTGTGCAGCATGCTACGCTGCAAGTGTCGAGCTTTGACAGTTGTTAGTTCGCGCTCGTCCGATATTTGTTCCTTTTGTGCGTCTTTCGTGCTTGAGCAGCGCCTGACAAGTTTCTAGCTGCATGCAGTTCGTCATGTGACATTCCAAGTCGTTACTATCGCATTCATTGTTTCGCCCTTGCTGCGAAACTGTGACCTCTTTTCGGCAGTTCCAAATTTTGTAGCCGTTGGCCTTGATTTTTTTTTACTTTGGCATGAATACACCGATATGCGTTAGTGTAACAACAGCCAGAGGTGGCGCGAGTGCGCATAGCTGCGATAACCGCGCTTCCAGAAACACGTCTATAATAAACGGACTAGTTATGACGTAAAACACAAACCGCGACACTCAGAAGTAAGCCCACTACATGGAAATGAAGTCCGAGTGACTTATAAGCATCACTCATATAAAAATAGTAATGGCGCGTGCGTGAACACCGGTTGAACATTTGCATGTTTTCTAGAAATGTAAAGGAAACCAAGTAAAGAAGTCTTTACGCGCCTTCCGAACAATCTATTTGGGATCGGTGGTGCACACCCACACATGTGGCTGGTTCGTGCACCTGCGCTGGTGCTTTGTTTCCTATCAGTGTTAGTGCTAGATTCTTGTTCTTTTGGTTCCTAAAAGTTGGACAAAAACTCCTTCGCAAGGTTTATTTCAAGAAGAATGATTTCCATTGTCCTTTTCGGTCCTACTCCATTTAAAAGCGACTATGGTTTTGGTGCATGTTACGCCTGATCATTTTGATAGCTCAACTGAATTCACACAACAGCCTTTGTTATATGGGGCAATGCTGTTTTTTCATAACTGACTCATGTAGGTGCAGAGATGAAGCCTTGGGACTAATGCATCCTTTTTGCGTTGAACAAAGCATATTCCCATTTGTTATGTGTGAGCACAGTCGAAGAACATTAAATTTTAGTAGCACGCGTATTAAGTGACACTCTTTGCTACGCTATCGGCTAGTGATACTCTTTGCTAACAGGTGTGAGTTGTCCAAAAGCATCAATAAAAATAAGCCTTTTTATGAGTAAAGAAAGTGGTCAGGGTTGCCAGGTTTGGCTGCTTTGCGTTAACTTGGCGACGTTTAGTCCGGCGGCAGCAGGAAAAAACGTCTCGGCTACTTTCTTGATCCCTTGATGCGAACCAAACTGTCAATATCTTGCTATGTCACAACCACTCACTTTCGAGTATGCGGTGTCACAACATGGTGACCAAGGCGTGATTCCAACTACTAAAGGTGAATGTGGTGCCTGCACTACAGAAAAAAAAATAGTTTTTGATACGTGACTGAGGCTCGCGAGAAAACTTCTGCGTGGAGCCTCATTTTGCAGACCGCCTATTGCTGAACGCAAGTTTAAACTTATGGAACGGTTCACAATTCCTAAATATTATATCTTTGATTCGATGTTAGCGATATATGCTTCCCTAAATGGTTTAGTTGTAATTGTAGTGTGGCACAAAAGGGAATGAGTTGTGTACTATTTCCCTGACATACGTGGCAATTCAGATTTTTAGTACGCCTTTTCTTTATTAACAGTTGAGCTGTTTCACGTGAGCTTGGTTCCATGGTGTTCGCAAAAACTCGACTGGTATGCGGCCCTGAAAGCGGGTATGTGCCAAGCAGCTCCTATCATAGCACAAACATGCATATGAACGGTGTGGGAAAGGTAAATGAGGTGGAGGAGTGGTGTAAGGGTGACGAGGAGGGAAGATAGTAAAGCTTAGCACAGCTATGGTATAGCAAGGGGTGGAAAGTTTAGTAAGGGTGAGGAGGATAGAAAGTAGGAAGGAGGGAGTAAAGCATAGGGTAGCTTTGTATAGCGTAGCAAGTGGGTGGGAAAGAGAAGTGAGGTTTACACAGAGATGGAGGAGTGGAGAGGTGAAGGCATAGCATAATCATGTATGGTATAGTATAAGAAGGTATAGGAAAGGGAAGTGAGGATGACTGGGAGCGAAAGGATGATGGGAGCGCCACCAGCTACGCTGTTTCCTCAGACTTCGCACCACTAGTGCGTAGCCGCTCCAATTAATGCATGTCACTCACGGTATTAATTTTAGGAGCGAAGCCCCCTAATGTCGAGGCTTGTACGTCACTCTCCCGGTGTTTCGCGGTGTGGCCACGCTAGTGCGATGATGATGACGCTGCCACCACGGCTCAGCACATGAAAGGTAACCATTATACGCCATGACGATGACGATGATGACGATGAAGAATAAGCGCGTTCCAGACCACACATTCTCTTTCTGCCATCACGGCATAGCACATGGAATGTACCCAGTATACGTCATAACGATGACGATGAAGAATAAGCGCGTTCCAGGTCACACATTCTCTTTCTGCCATGGATGAAAACGATCGTGAACGCGCTCTCGCCCGCGCAAGGCAAAACGGCACTATTTATAAATGAAACAGCTGATGCACTAGCGAAAGCGGCGTTAGACGGTTGGTTGGTTGGTTGGTTCCTTAGTGGATTGGCGCAACCCACCTCGGGGGGATAGGCCATGAATCAGACGGTGTCTTGCTTAATAAACAAATTCACATACCAGCTATTAATATTACCCCTACATCAGCTTTTATAGTTGCAGCTAGATTTCGGAGGCAAATGATGATGCGAGAATTCGATATACCTTCTCTAAGAAATTCTCCAGACTTCAATCATCTATCGACACCCTGGAAAAGTAACGTATGTCATAACAGAGGTCTTGAAGTCATAATTACCAGGTTACGCTGCCGTATTCCATCATTAAATTTTTATTTATACAGAGCCGGCTTGGCACCCTCCCCGATTTGTTCTTATTGTAGGGAAGACGAAACAATAGAACACTTTCTGATCTATTGTCGAAAGTATTGATTTGATTGATTAGTGGGGTTTCTTGGCGCAAGGGCCATGGGTGGCCAAAGAGCGCCATGTCTTTGATGTGGTGTTTGCAATGGAAAATGATTATCATGACAGGGTGTATTACGGATGTATAGAGGCCTAAAATCACGCGCTATATAGAAGCGTGAAAGCTGTGTATTAAGTATAAAAATATGGCGGCGATACGTGATGTGATCTATGGACGTGGAATGAATTGAGAGTGAGTATGATATCTACAAATGAGAGCCATGAAAACAGCACGAATGCCTCCTCAAGGCCTTTGAGGCCAAAGGCAGGGAGGCAGGTGCCTTGTTAATAGAGCTTCCGCAGCAACAATCTCCTTTCAGAGGTTGTGCAACGGATTGCCAGGGTATATAACATGAAAGCTATTAATTTCCTTTAAAAAGGCCAACACAGAAACACAGACTGATGTTTAAAAACCGGTTCGATTCCTATGAGCATCGATGGATGTAGTGGTATTTGTTCTCGGAATGCTAATGGGAAGTACTTCTTTCTTATATGATCTAATTCAGTGCATTGGATTAGTATGTGCAGGACAGTGAGTGGTTCACCACATTTATCACACAAAGGTGGGTCCCCACCGGACAAAAGGTATGAGTGTGTGTTGTGTGTATGTCCTGTTCTTAATCTGGTGAGTGTAACTTCTGTGTGGCGTGACTTCGATACTGGCGGCCAATTCATGAGATGTGGCTTAATGAGATGAAGTTTATTTTGCGTTTGCCTGTTCCATAACCGCTGCCAATAGTCTCTGAGCTTTCGTTTGAGTAAAGGTTTGAGGTCAAGTGCAGGGACACCTATGGATGTATTGGCAGTGTTTCCGTGGGCGGACGCAGCTAGCTGGTCCGCCAACACGTTTCCCTGTATCTCACGGTGGCCTGGCACCCAGCAGATTACGACATGCTGTTTTAGAGTGTAGATGGTGCACAGGAGTGAGTAGACCGAGACGAGGATAGGGTTTTTGTGTCTTTTCAGAGTTTTGAGGGCTATGACCACGCTCAGGGAATCTGTGTATATTACTGATCTTTGTAATTTTTGTTGTTGAATGTGTTTAACGGCCGCAAGTATCGCATAAGCTTCTGCTGTGAATATGCTGGTGTTAGGATGAAGAGTACCGGCATCTGAAAAAAGATGGGCCGACCGCTGCGTAGGAGACAGAAGTGTGAGTCTTTGAGGCATCAGTAAAGAATTCTGCACATGAGTATTTATGCTGAAGTTCGAGGAAGTGTGTTCGAATGTGTGCAATGGGTGCACGTTTAGTAACTTCTACAAATGATATGTCACAATCTATGAGCTTCCACTGCCATGGCGGGACATATGCAGCGGGAGGAGCCAAACGGTGGTCAAGAAGTGGCACGCCCATTTCTTCAGCGAGACCTCTCACACGAAGTGCATAGGGCTGTCTCAAGGCAGGGCGGTTGTCAAACAGGACGGAACTGGACAAGGCATTGATAGTGGAGTGTACGGGGTGTTCGTTGTTCGCGTTCACCTTGAGGAAGTATACAAAAGATAGGTACGATCTCTGGAGATGCAGCGGCCACTCGTTCGAGTCAACGTACAGGCTTTCCACGGGGCTAGTGCGAAAAGCGCCCGTGGAAAGACGAATGCGTAGGTGGTGGACAGGGTCAAGCATCTTCAAGGATGTTGGGGTCGCAGACTGATAAGTGATCGCCCCGTAATCCAGACGCGTTCGTATGAGGCTTCTATACAAATTCAACAGACATTTTTTGTCACTACCCCATGTAGTGCTTGACAACACTTTCAGGATATTCATGGTGTTTAAACACTTGTTTTTGATGTACTTGATGTGTGGTATGAATGTTAGTTTCGTGTCCAATATTAGGCCCAGGAACTTATGCTCAGTATTGACAGAAAGTCGTTGACCATGCAAGTCAATGTCAGGGTCGGAGTGAATCCCTCTCTTCCTGGAAAACAAGACGCACGCGCTTTTTGCGGATTTAGTCGGAACCCGTTTTCTTCTGCCCATTTAGAGACCTTGTTCAGGCCAAGTTGAACCTGCCGCTCGCACATTGCGAGATTGCATGATTTGAAACCAATCTGCACGTCGTCTACATAGGTGCAGTAAAACATATTGCATGGAATGCACAGTCGCAGGGAATTCATTTTTATGATAAAAAGTGTGCAACTCAGGACACCACCCTGAGGCACTCCAGTTTCCTGGACAAATGTGTGAGACAGAACATTCCCCACTCAAACACGGAACGTGCGTTCGGACAAATAACTCAATTATAGTCAGCATATTACCTCGGACACCCAAGTGTGAGAGGTCTCGCAGTATGCCGAAGCGCCATGTGGTGTCGTAAGCCTTTTCCATATCGAGGAACACCGAAAGAAAGAATTGATTATGGACGAAAGCGTCACGGATTTGTGCCTCGATACGTAAAAGATGGTCAGTGGTGGATCTACCCTCACGAAATCCGCACTGGTATGGATCCAGAAGATTGTTTGTTTCCAGGAAATGTAGAAGTCGGCGGTTAATCATCTTTTCGAAGAGCTTACACAGGCAACTTGTTAGTGCGATCGGCCGGTAACTGCTAACGGAAGATGGATGCTTGCCTTGCTTGAGAATCGGGATAATAATGGCTTCCTTCCAGGCAGAAGGATCTCGCCGGAAAACCAAACAGCATTATACAGGGAAAGGAGGGCTTTTTGAGTTTGAGAAGGCAGGTGTTTTAGCATTTCATGTACGACCCGGTCAGAGCCTGAGGCAGATTTATTGCAGCAGGTAAGGGATGCGTGTAGCTCAGCTAAACAGAAAGGTGCATTGTATGCCTCGTGTTTTGTCGGTTTCCGCTCCAGCTTCTGTTTTTCAATTCTTGTTTTGTGTCGTTGGAAAGCTTCACTATAGTGCGACGAGCTGGACACCTGTTCGAAGTGTTCGCCGAGGAAGTTCGCCTGGTCTTCCAAGCTATCGCCTTGTGTGTTTACTAGTGGAAGTGAATGTGCTTGTCGTCCTGCTACCTTACCAACCATGCTCCAGACTCTCGCCTCTTGTGTATACGAATTGATTCCGGATAAAAACTTTTGCCAGCTCTCCCTTCTAGCCTGTCTGCGCGTTCTTCTGCTTTGAGACTTAATGTTCTTGAAAGTGTCAAGATTCTCGGCTGTCGGTGAGTCCCGAAGTAACTTCCACGCTTTATTTTGCTTTTTTCGTGCATTTCGACACTCAGAATTCCACCATGGGACACGTCGCTTGCCGGGCAGTCCAGATGTTTGCGGGATACATTTAAGTGCAGCATCAGTCAGGAAAGCTGTAAAGTACTGCACAGCTGCATCTATGCTTAAGCCGCTTATATCAGTCCAACTTAAACGGGTAATCTCATGAAACTGTTCCCAATCAGCTTTGTCTGTGAGCCATTTAGGAACCTGTGGAGGACATTCATTTGATATTGGTGAGTTCAGTACTACAGGGAAATGGTCACTTCCGAAAGGATTATTTATGACTTTCCAGTGGAGTAGGGGTAGAAGCGATGGAGATACAATACTGAGGTCTATGGACGAGTATGTTTTGTTGGCGAGGCTATAATATGTTGGCTCTTTCCTATTCAACAGACACGCACCGGAAGAAAAGAGGAACTGTTCAATTAGGCGACCTCGTGCGTCGCAGCGAGAATCACCCCATAGACCGCTATGTGCATTCAAGTCCCCAAGGACCAGATAAGGTTCGGGCAGTTCATCTATTAAGGACTGGAATTCATGTTTTTCGAGACGGTGGTGCGGTGGTATGTATAGAGAGCAGATGGTGACGAGTTTATTCAAAAGAACTGCTCGAACAGCCACTGCCTCAAGGGATGTTCGTAGTGGTAGATGTGTACATGCTACTCCTGGGTTAACTATAATGGCCACGCCACCAGATGACGCCACAGCATCATCTCGGTCCTTTCGGAATATGACATAGTGACGTAGAAAATTGGTGTTCTTGGATTTTAAGTGTCTTTCTTGTACACACAGCACTTGTGGTGAATGTTCGTGTAAGAGTTCTTGGATATCGTCGAGGTTTCTTAGAAGACCTCTCACGTTCCATTGTTTAATTTGTGTATCCATTTTAGGTGTAAATTAGTGCTGTGTGTACTGAAGAGACTGTTGCGTTAGGTCAGAGAGCCCTTGTCAGGCCCCCGTGGCGGGAGTTCTTGTTTTTTTGGCGCGCTCCAACGAGCTGCGCCGGTCCTTCGGCGCCGGAGACGCCGTCGGACTTGCCGTTGTTTCCATTGCCTCGGCAGAGGCACTGGATGTCCGCTCGCGGATTACGCGAACGGGTTTCACACTTTTGGGACCTTCTGCCTGAACAGAAGGCCCTGGGCCTGCAGGTCCGGAGGCCTGCATGCCCTTTGGTTGCGGAGCAGCACGGGCTGCTTCCGCTGAGGGGGGCCAGTGGCGCTGCCGCCCGTCCACTCTGAGTGGTGCGTGCGGCCGCCGCGAACTTTTGTGGCACTGCCCCCTTGCGTGCCACGTCCGCGAATGAAATACCCTGTGCAACGAAGAGACGTTTGCGCGCCTCCTTGAAAGAGATGTTTTCGGTTACCTTGAGTGTAATTATTTCTTTTTCTCTCTTCCATGAAGGACATGTGCGAGAGTAGGCAGGGTGGCCACCCTCGCAGTTTGTACAGTGGGGAGTTTCAGCACAGTTGTCTGTATCATGATCGTGTGAACTGCATTTTGCACAGGTTTGACGGCCGCGGCAGCTCTGAGAGCCATGACCGAAACGCTGGCACTTGAAGCAACGCCGGGGGTTGGGGATGTAAGGTATTATCTTCAATTTCAAGTAGCCTGTTTCAAGATGTTCCGGAAGGGTACTAGTGCAAAATGTTACAATGAGGTGTTTAGTTGGGATTTCCTTATCATCACGCCTGATCTTTATACGTTGTACTTGTGTCACATTCTGGTCCTTCCAGCCCTCGACGAGCTCAGCTTCAGTCAAATCGAGTAGATCTTGGTCAGACACCACGCCTCGGGAAGTGTTGAGGGAACGGTGCGGTGTAATTGAGATAGGGGTGTTACCAAAAGAGACTAGTTTTGTTAGGTTTTCATACTGGGTCTTATTTTGTACTTCGAGGAGAAGGTCCCCACTAGCCATTCTTGTTGCCTTATAACCTTGACCGAGTGTATTGGTGAGACATTTTGACGCGACAAACGGGGAGATAGTTCTTGCGTTCTTTTCAGCTGTTTCGCAGTGGATGACGTGAAACCTTGGGAAATTTTCTTTCGGTTTTTGAAAAAAGTTCAGGGTGTCTTCGGTGCGCCCTCTCTTTGAGAGAGGACGATCATTAAGTGGAGGAAAGGAAGCAAATGCCATAAAGAATGTTTACATTCGGCAGCTATGCCAGCCGCCCACCAAGGAGCCCAACATGGGGACGCGACAGCACTTTGAAAAGAGATGCCAACGCCAGCTGTACAAGAGCCACTATAACCGAATACAATGTGCCCAAGAGAGGACACATACACAAGGTTAACCCTCGCCGCCAGGAAAAGTAGAAGTAAATGAAAAAAAGTAGAATACAGGAAAGATTGAAAGTGAGAGGGAAAGACGAAGATGTGAGGGGAGATAGAGACAGGAAAAGGCGACTGCCGATTTCCCCTGGGTGGGTCAGCCCAGGGGTGCCGTCTACGTGAAGCCGAGGCCAAAGGGGTGTGTTGCCTCAGCCGGGGGGCCTTAAAGGTCCAATCACCCGGCGTCGGCTCAACCCTCAGGATCCCCTTTTCCCCGGACACGGCTCAGCCACGCACGGCTAGGCGTGGGAGGGGTCGAAACCCCCCCGTTAGCTCGGGTCCGTGGTGTCGCTACACACCAAACGCCTGCTTGCGCAGACGCCCCTGCGGGGTATTGTCGAAAGTACTCTGCATTAAGAAAGGCATCTCTAGAAACGGCGTTGCGCATCATTGGGTTAAACTTAACTTCAAATTTGCTATCCCTAGGTGCACTGACCCTTGGGCACAGCAACGGGAAAGTATACGAGGCCTTGCAAGATTTTATAGAACAGACAAAGAGATTTAGATAATAACCACGAATCTAAAGCTCCGCAGCTAACCAAATGAGACTCCAGAAATTTTTTGCTATATTATTCATTTATTGCTTATTCGATAAGAATCAATTCGACCGAACATTTTGTATTTAAACAAAAATAATTTTTCAGAAATCTTACTTTTACCCGAAACGAGAAATTACTCTCTTTTCTAGTTTCTTTATTATCTTTTTTTTTAGGCTACCCGATTCTTGGCCAATCCCCCCAGTGTGGGTGTGAGCCAGAAGCATAGGATCTACACCTACATCTACAAAACGCCAACGCCGACAACAAGCTGGTACACCGCAGTTGAGGACGCGGAAAGCGGAAGCTCAACGGCAAAAACACATTGTATAAACTGTACACACGCGTTGTCACTCATTTACATGCACGACTGGGCAATGTCATGGGTGATTTACGATAAGAACGATCCTCAGTGCTTCGTCCACACGTCATGATTCACTTCGTGGAAATCCGATTTTTTAAAGTGGCGTAATGCTTTTTTTTTTGTGGAGCGCGTAGCAGCAGTGGATGTTCAAATATAGCGCGTCACCACACAAACATAACTTTTCATGAGTCAAGTGTTGCTGTAACTAACGAATCGTGTTTACAGGTCAGCAGGCGTCGTTGTTTAGCAAGGCATGAATTTGTTATTTCGCCGTGCAGTTGGCGAGAAAATGAGCTTTGGGTTCGCAACAGCTTCCAACAGATACCGAAAAACACCAGTCTCTCGATATCTCCACACTTGAAGCGCTTTGAGGCAATTCTTGCAAGTTCACTTACCTCAGCTGCACTTTAGGGTAACCATAAAAAGCTTCCGAAGCTGAAATCCGCTGCTTCAACTTTCGCAACCAACCTGCGCAGAAAACAGTTCCACCCAGTGCGAAAGCGAAGGTTAGGCCTACTGTACAGGACGAGTCCGTCTACATTATACCAGCGCTTCTGAGTTTAAGCACATACAATTGCCAGGAGTAAGATAAGCAATTTCGACTTGTACAGTACAGCACTGACACTGGTTAACCCAAATGAACCATTTATTCTTGTGTACAGTGCCCGAACAAGCTATGGGCATCGATGCGATGCGCTTTTAGCAAACGCACATGGGATGTCACCAAATGCGGAAGGCATATGCAGAGAAAGTGATACGCCTAGTGAACTTCCATGATGGCATATTTTTTCAGCACACGGTATTTCCTTTTTTACGAAGGTTTTGTAGTTTTAGTTATCAACAGAACTGCAAATCAGCCCACTGACATGACCACTACATTGGTATAGTTTCGCTTACTAACAATATTTATCCAGGTACGCGCGAATTTCTAAGGAGATTAGAGTCAGCGTAAAATTCTTTACACATGTACAACTGAAAAGTGCAAGAAACGGCTATAGGACTTTCTTTCTTGAATATCCTAATGGAGAGATGAAGCCGAACGGTGTGTTCATCATGATGAGTGGTTTTCAGCGCAAAACGACGAAGACACAGGAAAAGGAGGGACACGAACAATTTTCCTGTGTCTTCGTCGTTTTGCGCTGAAAACCACTCATCATGATTAACGGAATCCAACTCGCCCGAATGTCAGTTCTTCTGGTGTGTTCATCTGCTGACTACTCATCTCACGTTAACGCCACGATGTTTTGGCGCGGCGCAGTGGTAAAATTACCGGCTGGAGATCAAGAGGTAGCAAGTTCAAATCGCCGTTGTTGAACGTTTCTTTTAAATGCAAAGCATTTCTTAGCGAAGCAAAGGAAGTCTAACCCCTTTGATCTATCTATCTATCTATCTATCTATCTATCTATCTATCTATCTATCTATCTATCTATCTATCTATCTATCTCTCTATCTATGGCGACGGCGTCATTGCGTTCTCGCGGTCGTCTCCTTATCTTGGTATACACCAAGATTGCCATACTGCGACGTGAGTGTATTACTAGCACGATTTGCATGTTGTGACGTGAATAACCTTACTTTCCTGCAGCGTCAGTCATGAAAAAATTGAAGGACACTTTGTAAATTCCAAAGTGTATTCGGAGAACGTATAGACACCGTCCACTGACCAGAGGGAGCTGCGTCGCTCGCACTGGCCCGTCCCAAATTCGCTTACATTGGCCGTGAGGGGCACGCAAAAAAACAGACGCACACAAGCGTCCCCCCATGTATCCCAGCCACTATCCGCCCACGCATGCCGGGAGGGAGACGCGCGCATCTCGTTCCATTTTGACCGACCCCGTCTCATTAATGGTTTATTGATCCGCTAGGCTTTGCGTTCCGGCGCTGCAGTCACACTGCAAAACTCGACGACGAGGCTGCCAGTCTCACTTATATAACAGTGCAATTTGTTGCTATCGCATTCATTGCGTCACCCTTGCCGTGAAACTGTGACTTTTTTTTTTTACTTTCCAGAGTTTATGGTTTCACGGTCTTGATCTCATAGCGCGTGATATGTGCGGTGGTTCCCATCGCAGAACGTGTGCTCTGCTCGGTCGTTGATAGGGAACGGTGCGGCGAGTTTTAAATGATTTCTTGGCGAACCTCTGCGACTTTGAGCGTATATATGCAAAGGAGCGTATATATGCAAAGACATATCTATGTAGCAGCCTACGCCTTTGTGCTCTCCTGGCCGTATCGTTAGTGCGATGTATACGAAAATTTGTATGGTATAACATGACTTTATGACGAAGATAAATGACCGTTCATATCAGGAATATCATGAAATACTTATCCTGAACGGCATGATTTGCATGTCATGCCCTTGGTGCTTTAGCCACCGTTTCGTTAACTTGGTATATTCCAAAATTGGTATGGCGTGACAAGAGTGTATGGCGACCATAACTGACAGGTCCTAAGGTGCAAATCATGACACGGGTGTCATGTACAGCATAATTTACATGACGTGGTCTCGGGGCACTCGCGGCCATTTGCTTAAACGTATATGTACCAAAATCGGTATGACGACATATTTCTGAATGACTAACATAAGCGACACGTGGTAACATGAAAATCGTGACATGAACGTCATGCATGGCATGATATGCATGCCACGCTCATGGTGCACGCGCGGCCGGTTGGCTAGTTTGACATACACCAAAATCGGTAATGCATGACGTGAATGTATGACGAACGTAAATTCTAGGTGACAACATGGAAATCATGGCATGCATTACATGTTCTCTATACATGTACACCATGATTTGCTCATTACTGGCTACTTTGCATTAAGTCGATCCCCAGAACGTCGGATCTGCCCGGATTTTTTTTTTTTTGCGACACCATTGCCGTCATTATGGTTTGACCAACACCTTATCGGTTAAACCAGTTGCTCAGGCACGCCCCTGCCAAGCTTCGCTTGCCCCCATTGCCCCGACATTCGATGGGTTCCTGAATTTTGGTTTCATGCAATAGTTTGTTTATTGCACTAATGTTCTCTATACCGCTTCTAGTCATGCATTTGGGTATGGCAGGTAGGCACCACTGTTTTAGTGCTGTAGAGCCGTTTTGCGCTCTGGTACCCAATGCTTCCCAGAAATTCCCGTTTCAGCGCCCCAGCAGCCAGCGCGACACAAGGCTCATTAACAGGCTTGGCACTGGACGCTGGCACCAAGTGGCACTGGGTTTTGCAAGAAGGGCATTATTATAAAGAGCAATTACATCTAAGAAACCCATCGGATCGGGCTCGTTCCGATCCCTGGCGGATCAGCTCTCAACTACGCGCTCCCTTCTTCGTGGCTTGAGAAGTGAGCGAGAAATACCCATGGACACACGAAGGTCAAAAACATCCACAAAAGATGGATTGTGTTAAGCACAGTGTTGTATACAACAGGCCCGTAGCCAGGAATTTTCACAAATTAAATGTAGAGCGCGAAAGACTGGACAAAGAAGACAAGTAGACGTCCCGTCTACTTGTCTGCCCGTCCCGTCAACTTGTCTTCTTTGTCCAGTCTTTCACGCTCTACTTTTAGTTTGTGACAATGCACCAACACGCCCAGCAACGTATTTTATTAAGCCAGGAATTTTTTCGGGGGGGGGGGGGGGGGGGGGCACTTGTTGAAGGCCTTGAAAAATACCTATTTTCATTATTTTTTTTTCGGTAAAACACCGCATCCATCCGAATTTCGGGGAGGTACCCGGGCCCCTAGACCCCCCCCCCCCCCCTCTTGGCTGCGGGCCTGGTATACACTATAAATCCAGTATCCTGAAAGTATGCCCATAAACATGAGCAACGAATAAAACAGCAGATGCATCATTCGTGCTTTTGATGGTTTCACTATTTTGGCTTATGATGAGGGCTACACTGTCGAAATTGAATGCTAAGATATATATTTATACGTTTCTTCTTACTGCTGTCGGCATGTAACCTCTATATTGTAACCGATACAGTTTCTAGCAACCTTTAACCGAGATTCCATATACGAAAAGTCCAGGATAAGTTTCTTTCGTGCCGATATAATGATCCGCTTGATAAGCACTTGCACGGCTGTCCAGACACAAATCAAACCTAAAGGCACGTTACTCAAAGATCCAGAAGGGCGTTACAGTGAAACCTCGGTAATACCATCACAGGTCACACGAATTTCGGGGTGATACAAATTTTTCTTTGGTCCCGGCCAAGGCCCATTGGCTTCCATTGTAATGGAGTACGGTTCTTGAGAACAGATTTTCACCCCGCGATGTATGATACGAACGTACGCTACCTTCCAGGTACGAAGAGGTGCTGTCCGCGCTGTCGCGGAAGACGCGCCTTGCACGTGCGAGCGCGGGAACTAAGCGCGTGCATGCGCGCCGCACCGCCAAATCGTCAAACACCCCTAAAAACTTTACTTATGGTCAGAATAAACCTTCAGAGACGCGTCACGGAGTCCGAGATTGTGTGCGCGAATCTTTGAGGCTCTAATGTGCCTCTGTGTGCCTTCGCGTTTAGATTAGAGATAGCATTTGCGCCATGCTTCTCTTTTTTTCTAGCGCGCCGACGCGGGCTGCTGTCGTTGTACTGTGTTTACAAGTGCCTGCCTCGTGCATCAGACATCCTATGAAAGGTGGACGAGGACCGAAAGAAGACGAGGATGGTCTTGGCGCAGGATTCGGGGCCCCACAACGTCAACATGCGCGACTGTTGAGGTCGCACTTGTGCGGGCATGGCCATAAATCTCCAAGAACAAAAACAAAAAAACAAAAAAATCCCAACACCTCCGCGATAAAAGAATCATAACATAGGGCGGTGGTTCTGAAATTTTCTGGCTTTGGTCTATCGCGTCAAATCCCTTCTTTCGTTACTTTCACCGCAGTACATCTAAAAACAAATACTTAACTGACAATCGTTCAGAGTTCTTCCTGACATTGCTGTGGCCCTGAAAAACAATAAATGAAAAAAGTCGGCCAGCTTTCTTTTGTCGCATGCTAACCTTTCATGCTTCCTGGTGACACGAATTTCGGATTATAGGAATATTTTTGTTGGTACCATGAGATTCGTATCACCGATGTTTCACTGTATATCGGATCTAGCCAACAGGAAAATATTCTGTATGCATAATGAGAAATCACAATGAAAATTACAGGCAGAACTCCCACTCCAGCATTTATTTTATTCTTCTTTAGGTCAGATGCGCCTTCAAAAGTCTTCGGCTGGCTATAGTATTTTTTTATCATACCATCTGCGACACCTAGCCTTTGCCATTAGCATCAACAACAAAGAATGCGTGCCTCAGGTTCAAATTCTGGCTTCGAAAATACCACGAATAAGATATCTAGACATATATTAGCGCGGAGAAACAAGAAGATAATGCTACGGATATAAGCAGCATACATATCCGAGTTTATTGTTAAACAATCATTTTAACCGGAAACACCATAACCAACGTTCAGTTACAGACTCGCGCTGAGAGGATAGGCTACGGGAAAAAAAAGAATATGTTATCAATCGTATCTCTAGATCAAGAGCATTTGACATTTCACACTAAATAAAACAAAAAGGAATAAAACAGGCGCATGTTGCGCGCGTATTTGAACGTGATACTATGTGTGCCGCAATGTACCAATATCACATATCCCTTAGTATTCACAAACAAAAGACAATGTAACCGACGCAGAAACAGCGGTGTCTTGATGTTATGTAATTCTTGAACCACTAAAACACGATGGTTGGTTACGGCGAGGATATTTCTGTTGACGGCACCAACGTTAGTGCAACAGCGATGCAGCTTTTAATGAGAGTCATAATATCTGTGACGTGTCAAAGTGCAAGCGAGATGGTAAAAGTTTGTCAAAACTCTTTCTATTATTGTGACCGCATAGGACGTAAACTCGAACACTACACGCCCGTTGTGCGAGACGAAGTTAGCTTAACTGAATAATACTTAGAAGCGCCCATTTGAGCCTGCTTCAAAGCCAGTGAAGCTGATCAAGATTATCTACATTATTGGAATATACACTGAGAGCGAATCTGCTCCATAATAAGTAGGAATTCATTATACCTGAATAATGTCCTCACTGTTACTTGGTGACATTTGAAACACGGGAATGGTGTTTTGAGCTGGAGACGAAATGTGTAGGCGCAAATGGCCAACATCCAATCACCTGCGGCTATATTTTAAAATTACTTGTGCCGACTGTATGACATAGCACCAATCTCACTGACACATGGTGTCGTCAGTTTTCGCGGGAACTCTAGTGCTCAAGTTTTATCCTCCGCCAATGAAATGTCACTTTACTTAATATAGTTACCCGCCATACCGACTATTTATAATGGTTACTTGTTTTTCCGACTGTATGGCATAGTGACTTGAAACGCTTGTGGAACGTTACTGATGCGCCAGTTGTAGGTATAGGTATTTTAGATGTTCAATCCGGTGGTGGTGGTGGTGTGTGTCCTGACCACGCTTAGAGCGCATGCGCTAATCCTCTCCACACACCTCCTCTCCTAAGCTCCCCCTCTCTCTCCTCTAGGCATCCCTGCCCGCGGCGTCCACACCACCACAGCGCATGCACGTCCCCTCCCCCCTCTCTCTCTTCTCCCCCCATCTCTCCTCCAGGCAACTCTCCCGCGGCGTTTACACCCCCCATTGCGCATGCGCGTCCCCTCCCCTCTCTCTCCTCTCCTACGCTCCCCCCTCTCTCACCTCGCAACGCCGACGCAGGCAGCGTCTGCTAGCGAGTTTCTTGATTGAAAAAACAGACTGCTCGAGCTGCACAACCGTTCACTGGGCACCCCGTATACAGGCTGTTTCAAGAAATGTGTCCACTATTTTTAAAAAATCAGCAAAACGCGGAATTTGCTCGCTGTCTTCACAATTGCTTTTTCTGTAGCGGCAGGCATTTAAGATGGTTCAGGACATGATTTGGGACAGTAATTAAGAAATTTAAATTAATTAACTTTTTTAATTAGCGGAGCTAGGTGGTTAAGTCCAATGGGAGAATCGAAGTCGTTCATGCGAAGAACCCATTTGAGCTTTGAAATTTCGAAAAAGCGGCCTCTATTAATTGTGGTGGCGTAATGAAGTTCAGGGAAATTCAATGGCGAAACCGAAACCCAAGCACCGATGAGCGCAACAAGCAGACGACTAGAATGACGTCACTGTTCAAGACGACGGTCACAGAGGTGCAGTGCGTCCCCGTTCGTTAACGTATGTGCGTCATGCGTGCTACTACTGCAAGCGCAGCCCACACACTCGCACCAAGAAGTCAATTGATGGTTGATATAATGACGTTCACTCATTCTGGACGTCTCAGACGAATGTGGCAGTTGCGCTCTTGCGCGTTTCGGTTTTGGTTCTGCCGCTGAATTTGCCTGAAATTCATTACCCCACAATAATTAATAGAGGCCGCTTTTTCGAAATCTCAAAGCTGAAATGGGTTCTTCGCATGAAGGACTTCAATTCTGCCATTGGACTTAACCACCTAACTCCGCTAATTAAAAAGTTAATTAATTTAAATTTCTTAATTACTGTGCCAAATCATGTCCTGAACCATCTTGAGATGCCTGCCGCTACAGAAAAAACAACTGGGACGACAGCGAGCAAATATCGCATTTTCCTGATTTTTTTTAAAATAGTGGACAAATTTCTCTAAACACCCTGTATATAGTCACTGGATGTTGACCTGCAAGGTAGTGCCGGTGGGAGATTTCTCCTGTGAGTTGTTGAACTATAAAAATCCACGCAAATCCACGGAGTGAATGATGATGAGTGGGCGAAGCTCCCGGAGGTTCATCGGTAAAAACCGTGAATCTTTCGGGAATCTTGCCCGGTACATCATCAAAGACGTGACAAACACTGTGTGTATATATTAAGAAATTTTATTTATTTGTGAGCCGTGATTTTCTGTTTTCGTACTGGAGCCGTGTTTTCTTCGTTGGTCGTGAGCCGTGGTGGTTACCGTTTACGTAAGCCGTGGCTACCGTTCCGCCTTCATTATAACGGCTTTATGGTCGGTGAAGTGGAGGGATAGGGGTTCTTGGATGTGTCGTAGTGGGAAGTTCGCAAAGACGAGATCGATGTTGTGGGTTGCATGTGGTCGATCACTAGATGGCACCGCAGCGCCATCTAGTGATCATTCTGAGACCTAGAGGTGCTGCGATGCTTATTCTTCATCGTCATCAGCGTCATCGTTATGACGCATAGTGCACAGCACATTCCATGTGCTGTGCCGTGATGGCAGCGTCATCGTCATCGTCATGGTGGCTACTACAACGACAACGACGCGGGACTAGCCTATGCCCTCAGGAGCTTCGCCCCTAAAAATTCGCAGCGTGCGCGTTAACTAAAAGCGGACTGCGGGTCTCTGTGTCCAATCGGAGTCTTCTGTCTCTCATTGCCCATTAGCATCGATTGGCATGTTCCAGTAAGAAACACCGGTCCTTCACTGCGTGCTTTGAGCCTCCCCAGTTTTCTCTCCTGCGCAACGCCGGGATGATCACCAGCGTCAACGCCGCCGCCGGTGCGTTAGCGCCCGCTGCTTCGCATCTACACATGGTTCCCTTTATCGGGAGATGGTGCAATTTCTGCACTGAAAGTACAATGTTTACTTGTTACGCCGACCTTATTTTATGCTTATGGTTGAGGCAAGTCTATTTTAGCTTTCTTTTTGTGCCAACGTAATGATATACATTCAAACCCGCATATATCAAACCCTCACGTAACAAAATATTGTGTGCATCGAACAGTGGTAAAATTCCCTGGACATATTTTCGACGTCTAAAATATATTACATATCGCCGTCAATCCCGGCTGTTAAATAAATAGGAATACCTATGGCTACATTGAACAAAAATAGCCGATACACTCCATACATCGAAGATCAGGCAGCGCGAAGCGCCTCAAGTTTGCTTTCGCTCAGAAGAGATGACATGTACTCGCGTAAGTAGTCTTTTCTGCATGCACTTGGGACAGCAAGTGGTGTGATTTAGGAGGAGGAAGAAGGTAATATCACTTGTCATCAGGTGATTTATCCCATGATTCTTCGTCGTCGTGCCCGACGGCCTGTCGTGTGCGGTCGCGGGGGTCGCCGTTCGCTTATGTGGGATTCTCCGTTCCTTTGTAAACGCAATAGCTGCCGTGAAACGGAAGATCCTGCTGTTCAAACTGGGCGTGAAACGAGGCGAAGAGATTCTGGCGTCGGCGCTGCGCCCAGCATCCCAATAAGCTCGCTGAATGCGATATTGAAGTAACAGACTGGCATTAAGGCCTTGGCGGACTATTGGCTTCCGGCGCCGGACGAGTGCAAGTACGCAGATCGGTGTAGGCGCATGCTGACGCGTTGTTTACATTGACACCATGCTTTCTCGCGTATAATTGACCACTGCATATACAGCCTGAACCCCAACTACTAACCACAAGGACTACAAGACATCCAGAATTCTTTGAATTATATTGAAGCAGTGCCGTGAATCAACTTGAGCCGCAAATACTTCGGTTTGGTGAAACGGTAAATAGCATACAATATTTATATCGAATTATCTGATTTGTCACACTAATTTCCCGTTTTCTTTGCAAATTCAATTCGTTCGGGTTTGACTGTAATTGCTTCTTCCGTCAATCGTAGTGGACTACTTTCGTCCTAAACCTTGTATGTTTATTACGCTTTGATGCTGCTATTCGCATAGACACATTCGCTTTTTCCCGACGACCCAGCAAAGGAATGCTTGCGTATTAAAAGGACTTACGGAGCTGAACACCACGTAGGTGCAAGTTTTTCAAAAAGAGCGCTCACCAACACGGGAGGATTTGGTGACATTGTTCACAATGGCTTCACTGAAAATAGCTTCCTGATGCAGTCTGGTTGATTGTCTGCCTTGATGTTGAAGGAATACATAGTCCCAGATGAGCTATTTGTGGCAGATACTAATCTTACATCTACATGCGCATTCGCTAAAGCATGTGGGCCATCTAAATGCAGGTATCGAACAGCAGGACGTCTTGTTTGGTTGTCCTATTTTTCATATGAACATCGCATTCACAAATTTTAATGTAGGGCATTGACTGAAAGTATTCTATAAGAACGATTTTCATCAAATTTACGACTAAAGTGTATAATAAACAAACTATAAGATAATGAAGATGTTTTAAACAAACTACCAAGGCTCTTTGTGATAATGTAATTAAAAGTTGGATTTCTATATTGGCTATGAAAACAGTATCCTCCTAAGTATAACTGTAGGCGTATTTTAGCTTTGTAAATTTCTATTTTATTGTAGCTCGTGTAAATATTGTCGCCAGTGTAGCTTGCATCTAGGCATTGCTATGACAGTCTAAAAAAACACAGCCAGAATATTATTCTCGGAAGTAGCAGACAAACGAAAATCAATCAACCGCACCACTTTCAACAAAAACGTACGACCAAAACATACATTCCCAAAGAGCTAAGAAGACAGCTTACCTGTGTATTGTTCTAACTTCAAATGTGGTTGTGCTGCAGTCTTGACGTCACTCGACCCAGCCTTCTTTCGTATAAGAGCTTAAACCTTCACTACCCACTATCGATTTCTGGCATTCCTTTCGTTTCCACGACAGTAGTATGACGAAATTTACTGTACTAGTTTTAGTCTTCCTGGTAGCCGCTTTCACGTTGATGTAAGTACTTAAAAACGCAAAGTAATGTTTTCGGGGAGGGCAATCGATTACTGAATATTCGGTTCACTGAATCTTAATTTGTTCTGTATGGATAATCATGCTCGGCTCGTGAGCAGGGTTGCCACGTCAGAAAGAAAAAATCGCCGAGAATTGGTAAAAACTGGCCATAAAGTAGCCAACTTTAGTCAAGGGCAGCCGAAGTTGTTAAAACGACAGCGACGTTTTTATTTAAATGACTAAATGTAGAAACTTTTTGACGAAAACGCAAATAGGTACAGCCTGACCATTTCATAAACAGAATTTGTGAGACTGCAATATAAATTGTTGACCCTAGCGCTCATTTCTTGCTAGATGACGACGTTTCCTACGCTGTTGCAAAAATTATACTCCTAATGCGTCTTGCGCGACGTTTAAGTAAGAACCATGAGGTGGCAATAGAAATGAGTACCGCATGAGTGTGTTCAAAATCACAGTTGGGGTTTTAATATTAAAATACACTCATTTCCGCAATCATCTTTTGCATGAGGCCGAAGTGCGAGTATATGTTCCGGAGTCAAAGTCCGTACCTAATCATAAGTGATTACAGAAGCAGTTCGTCGAATATCCGACTACTAATGCCAATGAGCAGAGCGCCTTGGATTTAGAGTGCTTTCAATCGTTCTGTTCAGATGCAATTGCAGTTTAAAGCCACGTTCAGCAATATAGGCGGTCTGCTAATTCAGGCTTCATGCAAAAGTTTTTGCGGAGTCCCCACAACGTATCCAAAAGCCTTTTCTTTTGTGCAATGCAAGGGCCAACTTAAATTCTGGGCGCTAGAAATACGCCTTGGCCGCCTTGTTTTGACACACTATGCTCGAACAGCAGCGGCTGCGACATCACTAGCAGAGCAGAAATGGGTTGAATAGCCAATGCATTTTTTCCTTCCCACAACCTGTCCGAAAAGTGGCGAAATTGACTCAAGGGAGCCAAAACTCTAAAAACTTCTCTTGACCAGAAAGCCACGGGTTTAATCTCGGCCGCGGCGATCTCGTTTCGATAGAGGAGCAATGCTAGAGGCCCGTGTTCTGCATGATATTAGTGCATGTTAAAAGGAGCCCTACAACACTTTTCCAAGTAATCACCGTATGTCCTCACAACATGCGTTTATTACCCCACGAACCGTCTCCCGCAATTTTTTTCAGAATTCGTCAAGAGGGGAATTAGGGGAATATGTCGGAGGCTCTTTTCGTGCCATCGATGACCCTGAAAGCTACACATAGAGTTCATAAGAGGGCAAGAAGGTGCGTCCGTAAGTCAATGTGTGTCATGACCTTGAGCTCTTCTGGGTGTTTTTTTTTAAATGCGAAGCATTTCTTAGCGAACTTCGGCGACTTTGAGCGTATCTAGCTATCTATCTATCTAGCCGCCTACGACTTTGTGCTCTACTGGCCGTATCGTTAATGGGATTTATACCAAATTTGGTATGGCATAACATGATTGTATGACGAACATAAACGGCTGGTCATATTACGAAAATCATTACTAACTTTTCATGAAAATTATGATTTACATGCCACGATCATGGCGCGCTCGCGGCCATTTCGTTAGCTTGATATACACCAAATTTGGGATTGAGTGACGTCACTGTATGACGAACATAAATGACAGGTGGTAATATGCAAATAATGACGTGCATGTCATGAACAACATGATTTGCATGCCACGCTCATGGCGCGCTGACGGCCGTTTCGCTAGCTTGAAATGCACCAAATTTGGTATAACGTGACGTGACTGCATGACCAACATAAATGCCAAGTGGTCATATGGAAATCATGACATGTCACGTGCAACGTGACTTGCGTGCCACGCTCATTGCACGCTCGCGGCTGTTTCGCTAGCTTGATATACAGGAAATTTGGTATTTCTTGACGTGACCGTATGACGAACATAAATGACAAGTGGTAATATGGAAATCATGGCATGTCGTGTGCAACATCACTTGCACGCCACGCTCAAGGCACGTTCGCGAACGTTTCGCTAGCTTGATATACACCAAAAATTGGTATTGTGGGACGTCACTGTATAACGAACATAAGTGGCAGATGGTAACATGAAAATCTTGGCATGCATGTCATCTGCAATGTTATTTACATGCCACGTATACGGTGCGCTTGCGTTCAGTTCGCTAGCTTGATATACACCAAAACTGGTATTGCGTGACGTGACTGTATGACGAACATAAATGACAGGTCCTAATATGTAAAGAATGACATGCATATTATATACAGCGTGACTTGCTCTTTGCTGGCCGCTTCCCATTACGTCGATTCCCACAGTGCGTGGGATCTGCCGGTTGTTATTATTATTGCGATAGCAATTATATGGACACTCTCGGCTGGTTTTCGCCGTAGGCGTCGCCGTCGCCATCATGTCCCGTATATGTATATGTATCTATATATTTATAAAAACCTCAAAAAAATAATTCAGAAAAATGTGTCCGACGCGCGGCATCGAACCAGGGACCTCTCACTCTGCAGCGCGCGGCTCTAACCGCTCATCCGCGAAGGCGAGCGTCACTCAACGTTCAAATGGCGAGCTATTTATATACAGCGAGTTTTCAGCGTGTTTTCAGCATTACCAGCGAGATGGCGCAAAGGCCCCGCTCGGCGGGGCTTAGCTGGCCGCCCCGGCGTTCGTCGCGACGCGTGCTCTCAGGCGCTCCTTGCTCTCCGGCGTGCACTTCGCCCGAAGGGGGGGGGGGAGGCTAGATGCCCGTGTGCGCGCGCGCTTATCTCGCGGTGGCGGAGAATGAGGCTTTCGGCGGAACGATAGCGTTGTAGTTACCGGGCGCGGAGGTCACATCTCTCGCTGCAGTCCCCCCCCGTTTGCGAAAAGAGCATGCTTTTCAAACACAGCGAAGTAACAGCTGTGCCACTTGTTAGTTCGCGCTCGTCTGTACTTGTGAATACGTTTCGTGCGACGTTTCTGTTTGAGCAGCGCGTTAAGTGTCGAGCTGTGAATGTTTTTAGTTCGCTCTCGTCCTCTGCGTGTTGTTTTCCTGCGTCATGTGTGCGTGAGCAGCGTGCTGCACGTTTCGACCTGCTTTACATTCGTCGCTTGACATTCCAATTTGTTGCTATCGCATTCATTGCTTCGCCTTGTGGCGAAACTGTGACTTTTTTCTTTGAGCTTTTATTGGGTGGCTCTCTTTTAGTGTGACCACGAGTACCGTGGTGTGATTCTATAATCTCCGTAAATCTAGCGCAACAGAGCTCGGCGCAGCTACCTCGCGGTACCCTCGGGGTGGTCGCGTTACATATACTGCCCACAACGCTCAAATAAGTCCATGAACTTAAGCCAATTGAACTTGTAGTATCATTTGTCGAGAGAAGAGCGAGTAATTTGTAGCTAACTTTCATATTTACTTATAAATTGCATGCATTTACTAACCATGTCCAAAAAGTCTAGCATGCCACTTTAACGAGCCGCAGGTGGTAAATATTTCGGGAGGCCTAGATAATGCCGTGCCTCATAATCATAGCATGATTTTAGTAGGTTAAACCACAGAAATCATTATAACTATATGTAAATCTGTATTCAGTTTGCGCGAGGAATATACGCAGGTGAATCACAAGGCATCGTTTGTTTAGTACCAGAAAATGTACGTTCCCTATCTGACATTCTTACCTATCGTTAGCGCGCCCAACAGCGCATGTCTCCTGCTGCATGGAAGCCATAACCTTCTTGATTTCAGAGGGATTTTGGAAATTGTTAGAAAAAAAGCGCTTTAAATATTTATGTGTAGCGGGCGCCTATTCTGAATATTGTAAGGCTGCCATCGGCAACCGGAATAGGACAACACGCATGCTTCAAAATATAAGGACAGGGAAGCCGAATTATTGAACGAATAACCCCGCTTTTCTATTGGTTTAATTTTGTTCATTTGCATCTTAGGACGTTTCAACCGCTGGCGACTCCCTAGCACTTTCAATGTGCTCGCGTTTGACTAAATTTATTCAACATACCCAAAATAGCTTCATATCCTAAACATTTAGTGAAACTTATAAAAACTAAGTTTTTCATTAACGAATCTTGTGCGTGTAACTTCAGTCATTTATTTCCAGGTTTTGTCATGGCTAAGTCATGTACGAGGGCTCCGGTAAATACCCAGCGTATTCAGTTAGGTTTGAATGCAAAGAATCAAAGTCAGAAGATTTCTGTCGACACGCTAATTTTACTAACAAAGTTGGGTGCATCTCACCTATTGCACTGTGCAGCTTAGAGTTATCATATTAAATCAAATGTTTTGCAACGTCGTTACTGACTCTTGAAAAGCCCTCATCATATTCTCTGCCCTTCTAAAGTGATGCAGTACTGCATTCTTCTGGCTGTCACTCATCGTGTTTTCACATTTTTTTTCTTTATTGCAGATCTGTGGCTCCCTCAAATGCAACAAGTTGTTTCGGACATGTAAGAAAACCCAGTACCTTCCATTCAATATTTTTTAACATACAGCGTCAAAATATTCTCCAGAAACTCAAAGGGTCCCTATAGTAACCGCCTTATTCAACTCGAATGCGAAAACCATCTTTCTATTTTTCTTATAATTTGATATATTGAACTTTGCACACCGCCAT
Source organism: Rhipicephalus appendiculatus (assembly GCA_030522465.1). NCBI lineage: Eukaryota > Metazoa > Arthropoda > Arachnida > Ixodida > Ixodidae > Rhipicephalus > Rhipicephalus appendiculatus. Next base: position 115,325 of record JALIZH010013212.1, on the reverse strand, counting down.
CCTTTAGCTTTCTGCAAATAACGTGGTTTTGCAATGCCTTCAGGATAGGAGGCATTGTAAGGTTTCTGCAGCTCACCTTGTTTTGCATTGCCTCCGCGATCGGTCCACTTTGATTAAGATATTACCACGCGCGTTTATAAAATTTATTTTGATGCATACAGGTTTGAGCCACAAAAAGTGTTAGGAACGCTTGGCAAAGACCACGCCGCAGTGAAGCTTGAAAATCTTCTCGATTGTTTGAGATGATTCTGTTATGACTACGTGGAGAATGCGAAAAGTCAAATTTTTAAGAGAGCTTACACGAGCACCACCGATAACGCTGGAAGGTTCGACGACTGGTTAATAATAAACTACGCGCTCCTCCGATGATCACGTCGCTCCACGGCCGACAACTCTTAACGCCGCTATCAGTTGAGAGTGTGAATCGCTTGCACTTGCCTTTCGTTTTCCGGGCAAAAGATCGGCCGAATGAAAAAGTTTATTCTTGAACACGCCAGCTGTTGCCTTCGTCAGCGTCACTACCATGCGAAATTATGATCTCATGTGGTGCGTTCACATGTGACGTCATGAGATGCACACCAAACGCACACCTTATGGTGACGCCATCACGTGATGATTTTTGCAACACTCGTGTTCACACCGCCGACGGCGGCGCGGGACGTCGGTCAATTTTCGTTTCTGATAAGGTATCTATGGCTTTCGCCTTTACAATAATTATTAGTATAAAAATGAATATTGACACATGTCATTTATGAACCACCCGCTGTGGCACATACGCGTTTGGGAGTTAAGAAGAAGAACACTTTAGCATTTTTTATCTCAAAGAGAATTATTATAAAGGCGAAAATCTCGTACAAGTGTCTCCTGAATGTGAAATTTTCGCAATAGACATTACATTACCAGGTTGCCAACCTTTCTCTTTAGTTAATGTGAGAGAACGAATTTATTAGAAGGCCGAGAGGTTGGCCTGAGCTTGTGCGCTCTGGCCTGCTACTCAGCACAGGGGAAAAGGGAGAGGGAGGGAAAGAGTGATAGAGATGATGATGATGGGGACAGGAAGAGGTGATGCGTATGCACAATGACCACGCAACACACAGTGGGCTTCTTAAAGTCTACTGTCAAGGCCAGTATTCGTCAGAAAATCTATAAATGCCTTTGTAGCAGTCCTTGATGCTGTCTGGTCGGACATTGCGGACAATAGAGTGTGTTAACACCGATTCCGGCCAACGTTGAAGCCAGCATCTTCCGTTGGGACACGTAAAGAGGGCAGTCGCACAATACATGTGTTAGAGTCTCAACTAGAGCTGTGCACGGGCCTGATTTTCAAGCCCGAGCCCGGCCCGGGCCCAATGACTGCGTCGCAGGCCCGCCCGAGCCCGACCCTAAAGGGTTTCGAGCCCGTCCGGCCCGGCCCGACGTACAAAAACACAAACGCGGGCCCGGTCCGGCCCGACACTATGAAAGTTTGCTGCGGAGACAAGATATAACTTTTTGATCATGGGGCATTTTATTCAACATATAAAAATTAAACGCATGCAAACGACACATGTTAGTGTGTATACATATAGATTACAAGTTGTGTAAAAATAACAAGCTGTGTAGTCATTCGGACTTCAGGGAACTGCGGCGCTCCTGCATCACACATCCCGTCGAACTGCGTTCGCTGCTCACACTGGTAGCCGGAATCGCAAATATGTTTTTCGCAAGCATAGCAAGCTTGGAATAATTAGACTCTTTGTTCTTCCAGAAGTCTAGTATCTTTGATGCAGGACAGGAGGATGATTGCATGGATGAATAATCACAAAGGTGATCTTGTGTGCTCATCGCTAAGTGCTAGAAAACAATTCCGGCACAACGTCTCTATTTTCGGTTTGATACGGGCTTTAGACCTGGCCCGGCCCACCCGATGCCCGAGATGAGTAGCCCGAGCCCGGCCCGGGCCCGAGATGGGAAGACGTCGACATACCCGAGCCCGGCCCGCGGGCCGGGCGGGCTCAGGCTTTCGGGCTACCCGGAGCCCGTGCACACCTCTAGTCTCAACCACTGGACAGCGCTCACAGTTCGGGCTGTCAGCACGGCCGATAAGGTGCGCGTAGTGTCGGGTGAAGGCGACGCCTAGTCGAATCCGGTGCAGCAGACTGGCGTGACGTCGCTTTATTTTAGCCGGCAGTCGAAAAGTCATGTTATGGTCTGTTTCCCGCAGACGTCTATGCCGATTGTCCGGTTGAGACCAGTAAGTTGTCGTGAACTCTCGCATAAGCGATCTCAACAAGAAGTTCACGTCACTTCGAGAGTACGGAATATTTACGAGAACGGCGCTGTTATCCAAAGCGGTTTTGGCTGCAGCATCAGCCAGCACGTTGCCTGCCAAGCCACAATGTCCAGGTACCCACGGGAAGATGACCGAGTGACCATTCCGTTGCGTGATATCGAATGCCTGGATGATTTGGAAAGCCAATACTGTCACGGTTCTCGGAGGCGTGTGTTAGAGGAGATGGATCGTGTGAGGACGCTGGTCGGCACAGCAAACAAGGTTTATTTACAACCAAGGAAAAAACTAAAATAGAAAACACTGAATAAACAAACAACAAACACTGAAAACCTAGAACTACTGACAAAATCTCAAAAAGTAAACTCATCAGTTTCAGCTGCACTTAACTACAGTCTAACTGCCGTCCCTAACTTCAGTCTGGCCACCTAGGCCTCGTCGTCGGATCATAACCCTGAAGGGAACCGTCTTACTTGACTCCGTTGACCGTTGCTTCCAAACTGCGTTGTCCGATGCCGTTGTTGCCGACGATCCTGCTGAAATCGTCGTCCCGTTGCCTCACGGTCACGCTGCGTTGCCGTAAGCCTGTCCCAGGTCGCAGACGGCGACGTGGCACCTTGTCGTCCCCGTCGGTTAGGCCTAAGTACGAGACCGGCCTTCTTCTTGAACTGACGACGTGGCATCCCGGCGATTGCTGCGGGCCGACGTTTGAAGGGGGACTACGGCGGGTGCATCCGGACCAGCCGAAGGATGCTGCAGCACCTCCGAGGAGCCTCGCCCGGGCGTCGCCGAGGTCAACGGCCACGCCAAGGGGTGCCAGCGTCGCGGCCTCCGAAGTCGAACGTCCGCTGCGCCCGTCGGTAGAACGTAGCTACCGATGCGACCGTCTTCTCCCGTAGCCACGCAAGCAATCCCAGATCATGGGACTGTGATCTTCCATTACGGCTCGTGTCACGCGCTTCGAGCCGTGTGCTCCTCCATGCACGCGCTCGTGCCTGTTCCGCGAGCTTCTCCTCCTACTTCGTTTTCTTCGTCGTCTCCTTACTCATGACAAATACGTAATATTGTCCTTGTCTTGAGCATGAATTGAGGCCTTGAAATGCGGATTTTGCATCAGAAAGTATAGTCCACTTGCGTGGTGCTTGGTCGGCTGCAAAGCGAACAGCTTCCCGTATAGGAACCAATTCTGCTGCTGTTGATGATCAGTTATGATCTAATCTGTACTGCCGGGAAATATCCAGTTGAGGGACCACAAAAGCGGCGGTTGAAACGCAAGGAATCAGATCATGGTGCAAGGAAAAAAATTTTGTCGGAGATTTGAACTCTCATGACATGTGTTGGGGTTTTAAAACTGATCAGTGTGGCAAACGCTTGTGGGAATGGTCAACAGACAATAACCTTTCGTGCCTAAACGTAAAAACTCCCACATTTATTCGCAATCGGTGCCGATCGGCCTTAGATCTAGGTTTCGTAATTTCGGCTATTTCGAGCTCGTCCTGGACAGCGCTGGACTGTGCCACAAACAGTGATCATTTTCCTACAAGTTTTGAGATTTTTTGCCCGATAACCCCACCTTGTTCTCAAGTTCTAGTCTTTGTGAACTATAATAAATTTAAAAATAACTTAAAATCAGCTTTGTCTTCTCACTCTCAAGAGAGTAACGACTCCAAAGCGATGAAGTTAAACGCAGTTATTAAAAGAGCCTATAAACGAGCTGAATTTGCTGTTGAATCGGCCAAGAGAGCGTCTTCTAGTCCTTGGTGGAATGCAGAATGCACACGAAATCACCGCCGACGCCAGGCAGCTTGGAAGCAGCTCATTCATAATCAGTCCTCTAAAAATTGCTCAGATTATAAATTTATTGCAGCTTGTTTCAAATGCACCCTTGCCCAAGCAAACGAGTAATATGATCGCAGACATTACGACTCCCTCTCGAATCCTAAAAATGAGAAAGCACTGTTTCGATACATGAGGACAAGGAAAATACTGCCGTCTCCAGTAAATTCGGGTTACGAACTTCTATCGTCAGCGGAAATGACTACTTCTCCAGAGTGAATCGCTAAAGGACTGGAGAATAGATTCTCACCGACTATACCAAATAATTGGCAAAAAGTTCAAGCAGGACTGATTTTGACAATGTTACAATGTCCGATTATCTCACGTGATTAGGTAGTTACCCTTTTCAGCTCCCGGACCCGATCGAATTACAGTGCATATGATCCAAATTTTATTCAAGTTATCTTCTTGTGAAATTCTTAATGTTATAAATTATTCTTTAAATTATGCCTCGATTCCTTATGATTGGAAAATAGCAAAGATAATTCCGATACCTAAGAAACAGGTATCAGGTTTTAGCATAGAAATTATTAAACCTATATCATTGACTTCTAACATAGTCAAACTCAAAGAGATGGTCCTGTATGGCAGAATAACTGTTTGGATGGAACATAGGTCAATATTAAAACCACATCAAAATGGCTTTAGATCCGATTGTTCAATCTGGTGTGCACATGCAGACTTAGAGAGGCGTATACTACACGATAGAAAAAGAAGACAATACGCTGCGGTTGTGACACTTGACATTGCTAAAGCATATCAAACGTTGAGCATTCCATTTTACTTTACAGTCTACAGATTTTAAATTTCCCACAGTATATGACGGCGTCGTTAGCAGAGTTTTCAAAATCAAGGAAATTTTATTGTGTCAAAGATGGATGCTGTTCGTCTAAATACAAATAGAGTCGCTGAGTTCCCAAGGAGTGGTTCTCTCCACTGTTATTTAATATACTAATGAGTTCCATAGCAACCTGTCAGAATATCAATGTCGGTGTGTATGCAGACGATATAGCATTTTTTTGCAGCTGACAGTGATATTTACGTTCTAGAGCAAAAATTACAAATCTACATAAATATGCTGGAAATATGGCTTCAGTCGATCTTAATGGCATTAAATGTAAACAAGAGTGCTCTCCTGGCGTTTCCTATACCAGGTTCGATTTCACTCTGTATTGCACATAAATAGGAACCCATTCCACAACTGGACTCTCTAAAATATTTGGGTGTTTAATACAATGAAAAACTTAACTGGAGTCCACATATACAGTACATAGCAGCTAAGGCTCAACGGGCTTTGGGCTTATTGCGCAGAAAGAGCAATCGCAAATTTGGTGCACGTAGGGACACCATGTTAATGTTATATAAGATGTACATGCGTCCAATATTAAAATTTGGATGTGTGTGTGTTCTCGGGCGGACCTGCTTACAAAACTATGCCGTTGATTATCTTGGAGCGGGAAGCTCTGCGGTTGTTTCTGGGGTCCCTAGGTTTGCAGCGTTACTCTTATTTATCAGGAAGCGCGTCTGCCTTCATTGCTCTGTCGATTCCGCGTATTAACAGTACAAATACTTCTAAAATTTTATAGCTTGCCGGTAAGAAGAGCGGAATATGTTTTTATCAGTGACCCAGATTCCTTCTTCCTCGCTCATTGGCCACGTTTTCACACACCACAGATAATGCACGTACAAACGAAACTGGAAACTATAAATGTCAACATCAGAGAGGTAATTATAACCAATAGCTTAAACCAGTTTCTTATGATAGATTATTACATTTTCCCTCCAAAATCTAAATTTCAAGCGCACAAAATCTTAGAGAATAGGTTAGAAGATTTTCTGGTACATGCACAAACACGTAACATAATAGCCACAGATGCTTCCGTGAATGAGGACAGGGCAGGCGTAGGAATTGTCTCCCAGTCACCTGGCTGGTCATTCGCCGTGAGGCTACCCGATTTTACTCCGGTTTTTGAATCTGGGCTCATGGCCGTCATCATGGCACTGCGAAAACTCCCGATGGACGAGATCAGGGCGGTCATAATAACTAATTCGCTCTCGGTATGCACAGCTCTTACAGCTTCACGTAACTCTCGCGCCTTCAAGACGTTTCGATCGTTAGTCCCGTCTCAGCTGAAGCACCTAAAATTAGTGTGGGTCCCAGGTCACTCGGGGTTATTAAATGAAATGGACGATGCTTTAGCGCGCGCATCGCTAGATCTCCCAATTATCCAGGTTCTTTCAGTGGTAGAGTATTTCACCGCAATCAGATATAGAAAATTAGCAATTCGCACAGATAGGATGGAATCATTAACAACATGGACGGAATACAAGCACCTAAACTTCCCATGGAACTCTCATTGGAGCCAATCTAGACGATCAGAAGATACGATTACCAGACTTCGATGCCGTCTCCCCCCATTCAACTCCTAGTTATACAGAGCTGGTCTGACGATATCGCCCCTCTGTCAATTCTGCGGAGAATTAGAAAATATTGCACATTACTTTTTGTCATGCCGCAAATATTCACTTATTCGAACACGACTTCTCATTACCCCACTTTCAAAAATAGGCTTAAACTTAACTGAAGAAATTGTACTAAGCTTCGGCGCCTCATGGTTGGGATACTGCCACAGGGATGCCTTCGAAGCCGTGTGTAATTTCACTCAAACTACTAAACATGCACCATTTTAATGTTGTCTTCAAAAATACTCGTTATTAAAATACGGTAAAATCTAACTAATCTCATCAAAATTGTTCCGATCAGGTTAATACGGCTGTCTGGAATACGAGCTCAATAGCATAATTTTTGAAGTCTTAATTTGATGTATCACTTATTATTGTCGTTTCTTCTATTACTTTTTATTATTGTTTTAATCACTTAACATTCTTCGAATAACCTTTTAAAGATTCAACCACGCGTTCTTGGCCGATCCCCCCAAAGTAGGTACGTGCCATATAGCAGAAGGAAGAACAAACAACCAAACTGCTCTGGTTCTAGAGCAGACGTCGACTCCTGGCTTTCTGTCTTCTTTCACCCGCTACATTACTGGGGTAGGTGCTGGGTGCATGTACCTTGGGTCCCAAGTGTCACCAGTCACTCCTAGCAACTTGGGGACAGCGACATCTCCCATAGCGAAAAGCAGCCGCCTCCTGCGAGGACTGCCTCCGAATTCGGTCCCTTGTCATCGATTCGGAGACTCGAAAAGATGACAACTACGACGACAAGCCAGGTGAGTCAAACTAACGATGCACATTGTCCTCCTCTAGCGTATGAAAAACATGCGCTAGAGGAGACACCGAGACGATTTCAGACACCGAGACAATTCCATGGAGACATTTTCGAGGATGTGGATGTCTGGCTCGACCACTTTGATTGGGTTGGAAACATCAACGAATGGGATAAAGTTCGCAAGCTGAGAATAGCTTTTGGAAGATTCCGCGAAAACGTGGTACGAGAACCACGAGGGCTCCTTTGCGACGTGGCAAGAGTTCAGCCAGCAGCTCCGTGACGCGTACAGCAACGCTGAAAGGAGAGAGCTGAGCAAGCTATCTCGTGTAGGAACCACCGGCCGAATGAGAGAGTCTCCGTGTTTGTCCAGGATATGTTTCGACTGTTCAGGCGCGCAGACCCTGTCATGTCGGAGGAAAAGAAAATGAGGCATTTGATGCGAGGAGTGAAAGAACAGCTTTTCGCTGGACTTGTGCGCAATCCACCGACAACTGTTGCCGAGTTCATCGGCTAGGCAACCACGATGGAGCGCACTTTCCAGCAGCGGTCGTCACAATACGAATGCCATGACGTCACAGTCACTGCATGCTCTATCAAGTCTGAAAGTGAAAGCCAGGTCCTCGAACACTTCATACGAAGTATCGTGTGGGACGAGCTACGTCAACTACAAGCTTGCGACCCCGACCAGCTGTGACAGCACACGCAGACGTCATCAGAAATGAGATCAGACAGGCGGTTGCCCCACTCGCATCATCAACGCCTGAGGTCCCTGTCCGGACATATGCGGCGGCACTGCGATCTCTGGCGCCATCAGCCACAGGTACCCTATGCGGACAATCGACCAGCCTACCCATTCATTCCAAGACACCACTTCGAGTCCGCCACCCGGCTCAAGGTTCCCGAGGGCACCCACATATCTGCCATCTGGTTCAAGACAAAGTGCTAGCAAGGCAAGCGTGTGGCACACGTCGGATAGCCGTCCACTGTGCTACCACTGTGGTGAAGCTGGCGACGTGTATAGGAACTGCCAGTACCGTAAACTCAGTCTCCGCGGCATTCACCCCGATGCTCGATGCCCACGCTACGGTGAGCGCCCCCGCGAAATTGAAGCCTATCTCACGGGCCAGCGAATGCCTTCGACTGTTCAGCAGCGCCAATCGAAATCACCATCGCCTCGCCGGTGTACGTCGCCCAGCTTGCCCTCCTCGTCTTACGCTCCTTTCAGGAGCCGTTCCCCGAGTCCCCGAAGGGGAAACTAGGAACGGCGACATCTGGGGGTGAAGTCGCTGTCCGACGAACTTTCAAAGAACCTCCCTAGACACGCAACGACCCGACGACGACCGTTCCGGTTTTTCACTATCTTCCGACAGTAAAAAGATTAAGTCTGCCGATATTGCCGTCCTCGTTGACCATCATTTCATCATCGCCCTTGTTGACACTGGTGCCGAATATTCTGTTATGAGTGGAGCACTGGCTTCTAATCTGAGGAAAGTTACCTCACCGTGGCAAGGACCTCAGTTGCGCACAGCCGGTGGCCATCTGGTGCTGCCGACTGGAATGTGCACGGCACGAGTTCGAATCCGTGCATCGACATTTACGGGGTCTTTCCTCGTGTTGTCTTTGTGCTCCCGGCCAGTCATCCTGAGCAGGGACTTTATTCGAGATTAATGTGCAGTCATTGACCTCCGTGAGTTACATGTATCGTTCGAGGACCCTTCTTGGGCTAAATCTGAAAGCACTCAATTCCCGAAGACAGCGTTACGTATTGCTGACGATTCTGTGACTCCGCCGTCTCGAAGCAGCCTCTTTGTCACTGTGGAATTGGGACTGGACGTGTCGAACGCCCTAATCGCCGAGGAAAATTTGTCGTACCTTTTTTACAACAAACCTGCGTTGCTCGAGGAATCATTCAGCCTCGCAACAGACAGGCTCACATACTTGACACAAACTTCAGCGCGGAATATCGTCACCTTGCCTGACACACCATCATTGCATACTAAGAGGAAGTTGCTGTTGCTCAGGGTTTGTCAACATTAATAGCAATTTCATCGTACGACCATTCTACCGCGGTGTTCACGAGCACTCTCGACGTAAACCAGGGTCTGCCTTCAGCAGAACGAGACAGCCTTTTGTGTATACTCGGCTACTTTCAAGACTGCTTCGCTACAACGTCGAAGGTCAACCAGACGCCGCTTGCCCAACATCGTATCGTCATCAAACCCACGGAAATACCCATTCGACAACGTGCACATAGGGTCTCCCAAAAGGAACAGGACGCTATAAGCGATCAAGTTCAGCAGATGCTTAAAGACGATGTCATCCAGCCATCGACCAGTCCCTGGGCTTCGCCAGTGGTGTTGGTAAAGAAAAAGGATGGTACGTTGCGATTTTGAGTTGGTTATCGCAAATTGAACAAGCTCGCCAAGAAAGACGTTTATCCTCTACCCCGAATCGATGACTCCTTGGCGTATACGCAATGCCCGAGTGGATTTACGTAGTGCCTACTCACAAATCGCAGTTGACGAACGTGACTGCGAAAAGACGGCTTTTATTACTCCTGACGGCCTCTACGAGATTAAGGTGCTTCCTTTTTATCTGTGCTCAGAGCCAGCTACTTTTCAAAGGATGCTGGGTACGGTTCTGTCGGGGCTCAAATGGAAATCATGTCTTGTTTACCTTGACGACGTGGTGGTCTTCTCAGGCACGTTTGAACAACACGTCCAGCGTCTGCAGGCAGTTCTTCAGGCAATTAGAACAGCTGGGCTTTATCTCAAACCTGATAAGTGCCACTTCGAATGCGAAGAACTGAAATTCCTTGGCCACTTCATGAGCCATTCCGGCATCCGCCCAGACCCCGAGAAAACCGGCGCCGTTGCGGCATTTCCCGTGCCAACAAATAAATGCGACCTATGCCGATTTCTGGGGCGCTGTACGTATTACAGGCGACTCGTTAAAATTTTTTCGAAGATCGCTGAACCTCTCAATTAGCTTACGAAAGAAGGCATTCTGTTTGTCTGGGGTACGGTCCGTTTGGTTGGGGCCTTCGACACTCTCCGAAACCATCGCACCCCCCTACTGGGTTATTTTGACGAAAACGCTGACACGGAGTTGCACACAGACGACAGCAACGTTGGACTAGGAGCCGTACTGGTTCAGTGGCATAATGGCGTAGAGCGCGTGATTGCATATGCAAGCAGAACGTTGCCACCTGCCGAGAAAAAAATTTGTCAGATCCCATGTGCCTTGAGGATCGACGTTATGCGAAGCATGCGGAGGTAAATTGAGTGGGTTGTAATTTTTTATTGAGCGACACATTACGAAATGATGCTAAAGATATGTACAAATGATGCACGCACAGACATATTGAACAGTCGCAGATGTTTCATATAACCAGTTGTTTACAGTCGTGGATCGATGCAGGTACATTGGTATTGCCAACACCAGAAGCCGTAAGCTGATATGTATTGCTTGTGCTTGCGAGGATGGTAGCCTTCGATAGTGCTACGTTGTTGAGTTGAGTATGCGCCACAGGTGTTTCACAATTTACAAGCAACTAGAGTGGTTGGCGCTCAAGAATACAACTGGCGTGAACCCGACATGACTCCTTCATCATAGGAGTACATATGTAATGTTTTTAAAATTAGATAGCCAGCATTGTAACCACAATTTACGTTTCACTAACATTGCACTTGCGTAAGGTCTTTTTCCAAAGCAGTTTCGAGACCTGACGTGGCTCTGTGCTAGAATACTTGATTTGCACACAGAATTCTTGGGTTCGATTCCTGCTGGGACTTTGCATTCGGCGGGTCAACGCCACCGACGTCAGTTTTCCTTAATGCTATCGCATTTAAATTACCACTGTCAACGCCGCCGATGTCAGTTTTTCTCGACGCTCTCGCATTTAAATTACCAATGTGTCTCCTCGCCGTTCCTGGCTAGATGTAAATTGTGAAACACCTGTGACGCATACCCACATACCATGGCCCGTGGTATACGGCTATGAGCCACACGTGTCTGGAGAAATGACTGACTACGTACGCGACGGGAGTTTCACGTTATTCAAGTCACGACCTCCCAGACATATTCGCCAAATCATCTTGCTCTCCCATACTAACTTTGGTCAACCTCAAGTTAAGGAGGCGATCACCAGAGCCTCCAGACGTAGGCGGCTTGATAGATAGATAGATAGATAGATAGATAGATAGATAGATAGATAGATAGATAGATAGATAGATAGATAGATAGATAGATAGATAGATAGATAGATAGATAGATAGATAGATAGATAGATAGATAGATAGATAGATAGATAGATAGATAGATACGTAGATAGAAACGTTCAGAGTGCTTGCAGTACGCAAAGAAATGCTTCGCATTTAAATTATCCTGTGACAAAAAGAGAATGTCTAGCTGTTGTCTGGGCCATAACAAAGTTGCGACTCTACTTATATGGCCGCCCATTCAGGGTAGTTAGCGACCACCATTCTCTGTGCTGGCTCGCGAATGTCAAAAATCCCTCAAGTCGTTTAGCAATATTTAAGGTTTCAGCCACCCTAGTGTACCATATTTTCCAACCAATTTCTTTAAGCAAGTAGCATTCTAAAACATTATTTTATATATTGACTGCTGCACAAGTTGCATTTCACGCACATGAAGTCAAGCCTCTACAAAACAATATCTCGATATTGGACAAACCAACGTGAGGGTTAGAAGCTGTGGACGGTTTCGCGATTGCTATAGTAGCAGCGAGCATTATGCCCAAGGAATCTTCCGGTCACTTCATTTATCATTCTTTAACATTGCAGCAAAACCCATGTTTTTAGGCTGTCTCAGGGCAGACAAGTCTCCTTTTTACGTTTTTGGAAAAGGGGGCGTGCATAAAATTGAAGAGGACCTCTTACAATCTTATGCATCGCTTAGAAGAATATTCACTTGAGATGTTTGGCTAAGCACACAAAGTGTTGAAAGTCGGCGAGCTACTCGCCAGAGCTTTTTTTACCCACCAATGCAAGTAGGCCACGCCAGTAGCCAGAAGGGGGGGCTAGCCCCCCCCCCCCCCCTCCGAGATTCGTATGGAGGGGGTGTTTTACCAAGGACAAATAATAAAAATAGCTTTTTGTCTAGGCATTCAACAAGTGGCCTCCCCCCTCCATTCCGGAAAAAAATTCCTGGCTCCGGGCCTGAAGTAGGCTCTGTGGTTTGACAAAAGTGGAAGCCGTCCAAGGCTTTTGTTTGTAAACGCTAAGCCCGTCTAGCCAACTCGCCACATCACCACGAGCTACATGACGCCAGCTCGAAAAAAAAGTATTCCCGACTCATCGCCATGGTCATGAGCGGCGCTGACGAACTCTCTGTGGTTAACGTGCACAGAAATACCCGATAAAATGGACGGGAGGACGGCCGCCAATGTAGATCAACGAATGGAGCACGACGCTTTATCCAATGGTTGCAGGTTCGGTCCCTGCGGGTGGCAAGTTGTCTTTTCGTTCAATCTAGTTTCTTCCTAACTATATGCCAATTAGTACAATACAATTACAAAGCAATGCAGTTAAAGCCCCTTATACGTTCCTTGGTTTCTTTATCTGCTGGTTTTCATTAACGTTGTGTCAATCAAAGAAACGAGCAAGATTCCCTTCCTGCATTCGCTCATATCGAGTATCTCGTTCCCGCAGACTGCCTTCAAATAGTATGCGAGGACATATAATTCAGCTGCGAGGCTGTGAAAAGATGACATGCTACAGGACGCCAGCTGACAAAAAAAAGAGTATTCCACACGTGCCATCATGGCTACAAGCGGTGGTGACTAGCACTCCCAGGCTTACATGCACACAAAGACCCGGTAAAGTAGACGGGAGGACAACGGGAGCTATAGTTATAGGAGGGCAGAGCATCGAGGTTCCGTCACCGACGGCAGCAAATAGTTTTTTTTGTGCGCGTCAACTTCTTCACATTTATATCATAATCACTAAGATCCAGTTAAAAAGGCTACAAATAACGTGCGATATACCGTTATTGGCTTAATGTCAGTTTGTTTCCATGATGATTCTGTCTAGCTAAGAAAACCGAGCCCTTACCATTCCCCTTCTTTCGTTCAGCCAAGCAAATAGCCACATCTATTCTCACCACTTCCACTGGCCTTGAATTCGTGCGAAAAAAGCTATGTGACGTAGAACGTAACACGCCTATAATACTGCTTGAAGACGTGGTGAACCAGTCGCATCGGAGGCGCAGAAAAGTATCTAGATGTTTCCCCACAAGTGATGAAGATGAAGCGCACGATGTGATGATGATCATTCAGAGGCGATGAAGTAGTACCTCATTAATGCCCACACTAAATTCCCCCGCGTGTGAGCAGCCATCCTGGCCGCAGCTTAAAGGTGCGGAGAACGCCTTGTGAAAGGCTTCATCCGAGACACATGCGCAATCTCGGTACCGCGACGGCGCCGGTTAATTGAGCAATGACACGTTCGACGCGAAAGTTCACGGGATAGGCCTGCTCCAAGACTGTGCATGGGCCAAGGAACCGAAACTGAAACTTCTCGCACAAGCCAGGAGTGCGAACTGGTGTCCGGAGTAGCACCTCGTCATCGGGGTGGAAGAACACAGAGCTGCATGATGCGTCATGGAGATTTTTGCGGTCCTGTTGTCTTGCCTCAATGTTTACTCCAGCGAGCTGGTGACAGTGGAGAAGGCGGGACACGTACTGTTCACAGGATGATGCGGATGGAGTGACAGGAGCGGTCAAGAACGAGACGTCAAGAAGAGAACATGGCGATCGGTCATAGACAAGGTAGAATGGCGAGTAGCCAGTTGTGCGTTGTACGGTGGTGTTATACGCAAAAGTTACGAACGGCAAAATTACTTCCCAGTTTGTGTGGTATGGCTCAATGTACATGGCTATCATGTCGGAGAGAGTGCGATGAAATCGCTCAATCAGCCCGTTTGTTTGAGGGTGATAGCTGGAGGTTGTTTTGTGGGTGGTGCCAGAGGCTCTGAGCAATTCCTACACAATTTGCGAAAGGAAAGCTTTACCATGGTCGCTCAAGATGGCACGAGAAGTACCGTGACGCAATATTAAGGCCTGAAGCATAAATGTAGCCACTTGAGAAGGGGAGACTGAAGTCAGGCAGTATGTTTCAGCGTAACGTGTCAAGTGGTCGACAGCTGTCACTATCCATCGATAGCCAGTGAGAGTCGTTGGAAGAGGACCATACAGATCATTGCCAACGACTTCGAATGGTGCCGGCGGACATGGAAGTGGCTGCAGCTCGCCACCTTGAGATGATGACGGAAGCTTTCGGCTCTGACAAAGATTGCAGGAGGCGACGTACTTTGCTACACTGCCGGATAGGCCAAGCCCGTAGAAGTGACCTTTAATGCGGTCGTACGTTTTCTGGAAACCAAGGTGGCCAGCAGTCATGTCGTCATGACAGGTCTTGAGAATATGAGCTCGAAGAGAGCGAGGCAGAACGGCTACCCAGTGTTGGCCGTCAGGGTGATAGATGTGACGGTAAAGAACGCGGTTGTTGAGCTTGAACTGCGTCAGCTCTCGAAGGCGGGCATTTGGCGGCCGCGAATTTCTCTGAAGACGATCTATTCTGCGTCTACAGTAAGAATCAGCGAGTTGGTACGTTATGATCGAGCCGTGATCGTCGGGAGGAATCTGATCAATAGCGGCTAAGGACGAAACAGATGTGGAAGGAGCGTCCGAGCGTTCATCGTTGAAGTTAGTAACGGAACCAACGCACGGTGCCGTAGGAAGTGGGCAGCGAGAAAGCGCATCTGCGTCCTGGTGCTTCCTACTACACTTGTAGATAATAGTGAAGTCGTATTCTTGCAGACATATAAACCAGCGACCAAGGCGATAAGTTCTTTAGTGTGGAAAGCCAACATAAGTCATGGTGGTCTGTAACGATGGTAAAATGACGGCCATGTAGATAAGGTCAAAACTTCTGCACCGACCAAACGACAGCTAGACATTCCTGCTCAGTGACCGTGTAATTCTTCTCGGCGCTGGTCAGTACGCGGCTTGCATACGCGACGACCCTCTCACGTGATGACTCATGTCGCTGTAGCGGAATGCCACCGATGCCGTGAGAACTAGCGTCAGTATGCAGGAGCGTGGGTGCTCTTTCGTCGAAATCGCGAAGTACTGGTTCATATGTGAGGACGTTTTTCAGGTGGCTAAACGCTGCTTCGAAGTCGGGAGACCAGTCAAGCAAGTCGGGAGACCAGAACCGAGCAATTTGTGGAAGGTGCCGCTATTGAGGCAAAATCCCCTATGAATCGCCGGAAGTATGAAGCCAGTTCAAGGAAACTGCGTAAGTCTGGTTCTTTCGGGACGAGGAAAGTGAAGAACCGCCGAAACCTTATCCGGATCAGGACGAATGCCGTCTTTACTCACACTGTGCCCTTAATTGTCTTACTGGCGAAACGGTACTTTTTCGTGTTCAGCTGAACGCCAGCGTTAGCAAGGCACGTCAGTACTTCGTCCAAACGTTGTAGATGTTGAGAGAAAATTGACGAGAAAACAACAATCGCGTCCAAATACCACAGGCAAGTCTTACACTTCAGGTCACGCAGAATGGTGTCAATCATTCGCTCGAATGTTGCGGGAGCGTTGAAGAGGCCGAAGGGCATTAGATGAACTTTGTAAAGCCCATCTGGTGTTGAAAAAGCCGTTTTTGCTTTATCGTACTCATGCATCGGTATCTGCCAGTATCCCGAACGTAGATCGAGACTCGAGAAGTACTCGGCTCCATGTGGCGAATCCAAGGCGTCGTCTATACGTGGCGTAAGGTATACATCCTTGCGCGTGATCTTGTCTAGCGCCCGGTAATCTACGCAGAACCGCACAGAGCCGTCTTTTTTCCGAACTAGGATGACAGGAGATGACCAAGGACTAGCAGAGGGGCGTATTATGTTCCGTTGGAACATGTCGTCAACGTTTTCTTGGGTGACCTCCCGCACGGCTAGAGATACGCGATATGGTCGACGACGAACGATGGACGTACCATCTGTCTTTATCCGATGCGTGGTGACGCATGTCTGTCCCAATACAGAGGAATACACGTCAAACCACGCTTCATGCTTCGATAGCAAGGTGAACAACTATTGTGTCTGCGAAGGGGTCGGGTCGGAGCTGATAGCAGCTTTAAGGGCGGAGATACGGAACGCCCAACAGAGTGATCTTCAGGGGAAGCCTCTTGAAGGGTGACCACAGAGAGGGGCTCTGATGTAGCGACGCAACTCATATCGTGGTTTTGGGACGTTAAACCCCACATATTATTATTGATGTAGCGACGCAAGCCAAAGTCATGCCTTCAGGAACCAGAATTTTTTCGGATGTCGGGATTGTTGCACAAACGAATGCAGAGCCATCGTTGAAATGGACCAGCACTGATGCGAAGGCTATCCCTCTGGTGAGACAGTGTGCAGATGGTTGTACGAGCACGTTACCATGGTCAATGACGTCAGACGTGATTGTAACAACTCGCTGACGGCGTGGAGGTGGATCGGTGTCTTCTGCAGCAAAAAAACGAAGTGGTGCGTCGTCGGCGTGAAGCGAATAGGCGGTATCGTTCATGTGCAGAACACGTTGCCCGCAGCACCTAGAAGCGGACGTCGTTGAAAGAAAATCTCATCCTAGTATGAGCTGCTGGCCACACGAACTAAGCACTGCGACTTGCACATAATGAAGAAGACCATCAATATAGAGCCGAACGATGCACAATGCGGAAGGTCGAATGGCGTCTCCTTGAGCGGCGAGCAACGTAGGTCTATCGTAGGGAGTAGTAACTTTCCCGAGACGCGAACAGAAATCACGGTGAATGAGTGACAAATTAGCACCAGTGTCTATTAATGCTTCCACTTGAATGCCTTCTACCAAAACAGATATGTTATGGGAACGCGCTGGAGGAATTTTTCTAATTTCGCAAGATGCAGCTTTTCCTCCAGAAGCTGCATAACTTAGTTTTCCTGCGATGGTCGGCGAATTGAGAGTCTGGTCGAAGTGGCGACGTAGAGCGACGAAGGGGTGACGGCGAGCGACGCCTGGCACCACGATAGCTAGGAGCCGTCTCGGACTTTGCAGGTGGAGAAGGAGAGCGGCCGTCAAGCGTACCATAAGGATGGCGCTGGAAAGGCGTCCCAATGGCAAAGTCGTCCCGTTCATATGCGTGAAACCCACGACGCTCATCTTGCTGACGCTTGCGACAGAAACGTGCGATGTGTCCACGATAACCAAAATAGTAGCAGGTAGGTCGCGTCGGGCGCCATGGTGTATAGTAAGGCGGCTTATGTGCGCTGGGAGCTATGGACGCCAGGTGTGCTGGCGTTGGCCGTGGTGGCAGCGATGGAACGACAGCTGGAGTAACTGCGGTGACTTGTTGGTCCCGCAGTCCCGCAGTTACTAAGTTGGTGGGGCCCTAGGGACGATAGGCTCTGTATACGTGGTACCAGTCATAGCCACAACTCCTCCTTAACGACGTCACGCAAACTGGTACTGGACGTGGCAGAAGGAAACAGACCTGTTGTAAACCCGAGCGACTGTAGCTCTTCTCGTATGACTGCGCGAATCATCGCGCGCGACGAGGGATCGGCAGTGGGGTTGTTGTGAGGGGTGTCCGGTTGAAACCATGCGGATTCGAGCTCGTCCAGGCGCTGGCACGTAGCTAAAATATCAGCGACGGTAGTCAGGTCCTTTACGGCCACAGCATTGAAGGCGACAGTCCCGATGCCTCTTAGTAGGTGACGCATTTTGTCTGACTCTGCCATGGAAGCGTTGACCCGTCGACAAAGTGAGAGAACACCTTCGATATACGAGGTATAAGACTCGCCGAGTTGTTTCGAGTGTCAAGGGTCTTCTTCGCGAGGGCGGAGCGAACAGCCGGAGTACCAAACCTTGTAGGAGATGCTCTTTGAAAGCGCTCCAGACGGTAAAGTCAATCTGGTGGTTAAAAAACCAAGCCTTCGTCACACCGGTGAGGTAGAAGGCGACCTGGCGGAGCTTCTGCGGATCGTCCCAATGGTTAGCAGCACTCAGTATGTGGTATTGGTCCAGCCAATCCTCCACATCCTCATTGCGAAGTCCATGTCAAAGATGAGGATCGCGATGGGGTCCGCTTACGATCCAAGGTGAAGGAGCTGCGACAGTCACAGGTGGAGTGGTAGATGAAGAAGTGCCTGAATGGTCGTCCTTGCGACATGCTTGCGGACCATTGGCCCCAACGGCGACCTGAGAGAAGCTCCGCGAGGTAAAGCCGGCGAGTAGGGGGCGGGTAATCGAGGAGCAGCTTCCACCACTTGTGACGTAGAACGTTACACGCCTTTAATACTCCTTGAAGACGTGGCGAACCAGTAGCATCGGAGGCACAGAACAGTATCTAGATGTGTCCCCACAAGCGATGAAGATGAAGCACACGATGTGATGAGGATCATGCAGAGACGATGAAGTACCTCATAAATACCCTCAGTTATTTTAATATCACAACTCTTAAAGGTCTAGGTGAATGCAGAGTGTATGATAGCTCCTAGCTTGTATGTGCGACATAATATGGGCTTACCTAAAAATAGAAAAAAAAGCTCCCGTGGCGGTACTTTGCAATATACCGCAGACAGTAAGGACGATTAAAAAAAATTTACACTATCTTCCCAAAGGGAACCCTGATGGGATGCGAAGCAGCACGGTTGCGCACGGGTGGCGTCACGGGTTGAACGGCGCTAACGCGGGTGCTGCGGTGAGCGCTGGAAGATTCGTTTGAAGCGATGGCTGGCGTAGGTCTTGTCGTTTCTTCAGAGTGGACACGGGCGCTGGACCGGAGCTGGCGCGCGTTTCGCCTTGACTACCACGGCCTTGTGATCGGTGAAGTGCACGCTGAGAGGTTCCTGCAGACATTCGACGTCGAAGTTGGCAAAGACCAGATCGATGCACGTTCCCCTTATCGTGGTGGGTAGTTTCCGTTCCGCGGACACGCACTTCAGCGAGTGCACGTCACGCATGTAATCGACGAGCCATGCTCCTCCTCCTCCGCCGACGTCAACGTTGAAATCTCCCGCGACTATAAGAGGCGTGCGTCGACACGCCTCGCCGCAATCAGTCAGCGCCTCCTCGAGACAGCGCTCGAGGCGAGCGCGCGGCAGGCGAGGGAGAGAGTGACGTCCCGCTCCCCCTCGCAGTGCGCGCTGCTGCGGCGTGACCTACTTGGCACCGCTGCAACACCTGCGGCGAGGGGAGCGCGTTGCGGCGCGTTCGTACGCACGCACGGAGGGAGGGACAGCGTTACACAGCCTAGTCAAAGAGATGCTTCGCATCTAATAACTGTGTTCGTCCAGTTGTCTCCTTATTCTTGTCGTATGTGATGCCTTGCAAAGCCAGCGCAAAATTCCAATAAATTAATCGACAATGAGAACTATCAGACAATGAAGCAACCAAGGAAACTATAGGGCAGGGGTCGCAAACTCGTTTCAGGCAGCGGGCCGCAGTCACAGAATTTAGCCCCACGAAGGCCGGGTCAAGGAAGCAGCTAAGAGCTGAGGCGGGGGGTAGAGGTCAGTGGGTCAGTTCGTGCACATAGCGGCAAATGTTACCATTTCAAAAAAAAACCTTTCCCATATCTCGTGTGCGGGTCATTTCTGAAGATTTAATAAAAAGTCACAGTTTCGCCACAAGGCGAAGCAATGAATGCGATAGCAACAAATTGGAATGTCAAGCGACGAATGGAAAGCAGGTCGAAACGTGCAGCACGCTGCTCACGCACACATGACGCAGGAAAACAACACGCAGAGGACGAGAGCGAACTAAAAACATTCACAGCTCGACACTTAACGCGCTGCTCAAACAGAAACGCCGCACGAAACGTATTCACAGGTACAGACGAGCGCGAACTAACAAGTGTCACAGCTGTTACTTCGCTGTGTTTGAAAAGCATGCTCCTTTCGCAAACGGGGGGGGGGGGGGTGACTGCAGCGAGAGATGTGACCTCCGCGCCTGGTAACTACAACGCTATCGTTCCGCCGAAAGCCTCATTCTCTGCCACCGCGAGATAAGCGCGCGCGCACACGGGCATCTAGCCCCCCCCCCCCCCCCCCCCTTCGGGCGAAGTGCACGCCGGAGAGCAAGGAGCGCCTGAGAGCACGCGTCGCGACGAACGCCGGGGCGGCCAGCTAAGCCCCGCCGAGCGCGGCCTTTGCGCCATCTCGCTGGTAATGCTGAAAACACGCTGAAAACTCGCTGTATATAAATAGCTCGCCATTTGAACGTTGACTGACGCTCGCCTTCGCGGATGAGCGGTTGGAGCCGCGCGCTGCAGAGTGAGAGGTCCCTGGTTCGATACCGCGCGTCGGACACATTTTTCTGAATTATTTTTTTTGAGGTTTTTATGAATATATAGATACATATACATATACGGGACATGATGGCGACGGCGACGCCGACGGCGAAAACCAGCCGAGAGTGTCCATATAATTGCTATCGCAATAATAATAACAACCGGCAGATCCCACGCACTGTGGGAATCGACGTAATGGGAAGCGGCCAGCAAGGAGCAAGTCACGCTGTATATAATATGCATGTCATTCTTTACATATTAAGACCTGTCATTTATGTTCGTCATACAGTCACGTCACGCAATACCAGTTTTGGTGTATATCAAGCTAGCGAACTGAACGCAAGCGCACCGTATACGTGGCATGTAAATCACATTGCAGATGACATGCACGCCAAGATTTTCATGTTACCATCTGCCACTTATGTTCGTTATACAGTGACGTCCCACAATACCAATTTTTGGTGTATATCAAGCTAGCGAAACGTTCGCGAACGTGCCTTGAGCGTGGCGTGCAAGTGATGTTGCACACGACATGCCATGATTTCCATATTACCACTTGTCATTTATGTTCGTCATACGGTCACGTCAAGAAATACCAAATTTCCTGTATATCAAGCTAGCGAAACAGCCGCGAGCGTGCAATGAGCGTGGCACGCAAGTCACGTTGCACGTGACATGTCATGATTTCCATATGACCACTTGGCATTTATGTTGGTCATGCAGTCACGTCACGTTATACCAAATTTGGTGCATTTCAAGCTAGCGAAACGGCCGTCAGCGCGCCATGAGCGTGGCATGCAAATCATGTTGTTCATGACATGCACGTGATTATTTGCATATTACCACCTGTCATTTATGTTCGTCATACAGTGACGTCACTCAATCCCAAATTTGGTGTATATCAAGCTAACGAAACGGCCGCGAGCGCGCCATGATCGTGGCATGTAAATCATACTTTTCATGACAAGTTAGTCATGATTTTCATAATATGACCAGCCATTTATGTTCGTCATACAGTCATGTTATGCCATACCAAGTTTGGTATAAATCCCATTAACGATACGGACAGTAGAGCACAAAGTCGTAGGCGGCTAGATAGATAGATAGCTAGATACGCTCAAAGTCGCCGAAGTTCGCTAAGAAATGCTTCGCATTTAAAAAAATGCACGCACACACAGGATAAAAAACGACGCGCACTGGAGGGGTGTTCTGGCTAGGGCTGTGAGACAGCAGGCGGCTAGGGCGCCGCCGAAGGGAAAAATAAATCACAATGCGTAAGGGGGGGGGTGCCGCCGCCGTAGTTCCGCATGACGGATATCAACGGCATAGAACCGCGGTTACGCGAAGAATAAAGACAAACTTCGGAGCAACAGTCTATATAAGGACAGAATTGAAGTAGGCGCATTGCTTATAAACTTACCTTGCTAGCTTGTCCGACCAGACAGCATGAACGACTGCTACGAGGGCATTTATAGATTTTCTGAAGAATACTGGAGCTGACGCTAGACTTTAAGAAGACCACTGTGTGTTACGTGGTCATTGTACATACGCATCACCTATTTCTGTCGCCATCATCATCTTTATCCCTCTATTCCTCCCTCTCACTTTTCCCCTGTGCTAATTAGCAGGCCAGAGCGCACAATCTCTGGCCGATCTCTCGGCCTTCTAATAAATTCGCTCTCTCTCTCTCTCTACCGTGCTTGTAATCAGCCAAGCCATTTTAAAAATACTGCTTCATTATTAAATTCGATGCTCTGACTTACTAATGTTTCAAGTTTGAAAAACAGCGCGTCCACGAAAAGGTGTTCCATTTTGCCAAAAGACGTAATTCCATTCCCATTCCATTCCGTGCAAAAGGCGTTTAATTTCATTCCCATTCCATTCTTCCAAGCGTTGTCCCCATTCCATTCCCATTCGATTCCGGGGTCGCAAAAATGTGGAATGAATCCGGAGCCATTCCAATTCCGGACTGGCAACTTCGCAACACTGGTGGGAGGGTGTGCCGTACGTTCAAAAATCCGGTACATCCATTGGTTCAAAAGTGGCGCCTGTACTCAGTAATATCTTTTTGGCTGTTGTTGATCGCGCCATAGAAAATGAGGTGCATGGTCTAGTTATTAGGATATTAAGGGCGAAGCTCCTTAGGGCCTATCCGTGTTGGCGTCCGTCACGCTACACAAAACCGAAACCGAAACTGAAAATCTGCACAATAACAAACGAAAACATCTGTGTAAAAAGCCGACTCTATGTGTATATCAATCAAGTATATGACAGCACAGTAAAAGGCTATTAACCAGAACAAAAGAAAAGGCCACAACGCCGTAGAAGCACCGATATTTAAGCACCCATCAATCAAAGCATATGACAAAAAAAGGTTCAACAAGAGACTAATACCAATCATAATTGTGACAGAACAATATAAAACACTTATAAGCACAAACACTTTATACTAGTCGGCCATTTCAACGTAGACATTATGGACCTTAGGACCTAGCTTTGTCGTCGACACTCACTGTCCGCTGTCATGGTGGTTAGAAAACCGTTGCGTGTATGTGAATCGATTCACGGTTACTGAACGATCCCCGTGCTTCGCCCACTTATCATCATTCACTTCGTGGATATGCGTGGATCTTTTACGTAATGACTCACAAGAGATATTCTGATCAAGAACTTCCCATGAAAGAGTTTGCAGGTGGAGATCATTGCATTCACTCCCCCCTAACAGCGCCTCTGATCAATAAGTATTGCGGGTGGCGCATGAACGCTGGTGTGTTCAGACATGTGTGAATAAACTTCAGTATAAGCGCGTTCCAGACCATACATTCTCTTTCTGCCATGGATGAAAACGATCGAGAAGCGCTCTCGCCCACGAAAGGCAAAACGGCAACGCCGACAATAAGCTGCTACCCCAGAGTTGAGGACGCGAGAAGCGGCGGCTCAACGGCAAAAACACATTGTATATACTTTACACACGCGTTGTCACTCATTTGCATGCGCGAGTGAGCAATGTCAAGGGTGATTTACGGTAAGACCGATCCCCAGTGCTTCGCCCACTCGTCATGATTCACTTCGTGTAAATGCCAGATTTTTTTTCGCTACGTCGATGACTTTTAATCAACCTGCCTAATGACGCTTGTACTTCCCTAATGCATGACGTACAGAATATATTCAAGGACAATGCCTTTGGGCTGCTGTTCACGACTGAATTGCCTGTCAATGGTGCTATTAGATTTTTAGATCTGTGTCTGTATACTGAACCGGACCATCTGTGCTGGTGTTTCTCGGCACGTGCAAAAAAAAATCACTCTTGAGCTATTCATAGTAAGATAGTGAAGAATGGCATTGCCTTCAATTCGCTAAAATCTGCCCTTAACAAGTCTTACCACCATAAGGTCGAGGCCAGTTTTCAGGAACAGTGAGCTCGATTAAAAAATGCGGGCTTCCGAAGTTCAACCTTCGGAAGCCCGCATTTTAAAATCATTTCATATGTTCATGGACTATCACACAGGCTCAAAAAAATTGCAAAAGGCTTTGACGTAAGTGTTGTGTTCTCCGCTTGCGGTAAGGTTGGAAGAGCATGCGCCGCTGTAGATAGAACGATGACAGGTTCAGCACAAAATAATGTGTGTTCCGTTAAGCATCGCACTCGATTTGTAACCTGCGTATGTGGTGTGGTTTACAATATCCCATTAACATGTGGAAAAATCTATATAGGACAGACTTGCGCCTGCCTTAACGAGAGGCTCCGCCAACACAGCAACACATTGAAGGGCACACCCACATCACATTTGTCTTCTCATTGTCGCTCATGTGGCTGTAAACCTTTGTTTGATCGTACGCATGTTATATTCAGGCACATGGATCAAAGATCACGTGAAATCATCGAAGCTTTCCACATCAAGAAAAATCATGATACTTGCATTTCCACCCCATCTATCTTCATGATTGTGAAATCAGCCTACTTGTAAAAACGTGACAATTTCTGCAGCTTAGAGGGTGCGCACGCAGCAAAACTGCTTGTATTTATTCTCTTCCTTTTAATAAAGACGACAGTTGCTAGTTCAGCGCTTGTCCTGTGTCCTCCTTCACCTTGTGTACCGTCTTTTGGCGCCGCTTTTTAAATTACTGACTGCATACGTATATCGAAAGGAAGAATATTTGCCCAGCACTAATCCATGCAATTTAGAAATGCTATAGAAGTGTTGCTGAAAATCAGAATGAGAATGGTGCAGTATATTGAAACAAAGCAGCATGAATCGCAAGAACGACACATAAGGGCAACGCAAAAGCACTGAAGTTACTCTCCTGAACTTAAGTAGTGTGAATTGAAAGCAAGTAATCGTATAACCTAATAATCTTTCTATCAATATATATATATATATATATATATATATATATATATATATATATATATATATATATATATATATATATATATATTGTCACCCCGCACCAAATGTCACGTGGTTTATTAATGTCTAAACGTACTGGAAGGACGAGGAACGTCAGGAGGCCGAAATCCACGCAAGCGCAAGCTCGGGTCGCGTGTCTGTCACCAACGCTGGGGCTTGCTTTCATGGCTGCTTCGTCGTCGACTCGCATTGATCACTACATTATATATATATATATATATATATATATATATATATATATATATATATATATATATATATATATATATTTGTGTGTGTGTGTGTGTGTGTGTGCATATGTGTACAATATATACTTTTTTTCAGTGTGGCATTTCCGGCATGACGTGCGCTAAAGGTTGCACATGTATGACGACTAAAAGTAAGTAAAACAAGAGAAGGGTTGTGCAAACCTATTGCTGGAGCCAGAAGCCGAAGTCACAGCCGAAGTCAAAGCCGAAGTCGAAGCCAAAGTCGAAGCAGAAGTCGAAGCAGAAGTCGAACCTGAGGCCAAACACAAGGCAAATAAACACATTAAGTGTCGAAATTGGTAGACCCAGCATTTTTACTGAATCGAAGACCACTGTTTCACTACATAGTGCAGCGGTTGTCAGAAAAGAACCTGTTGAATAAAGTAGTGAAATTTCATTGATGAGTTCTCCCGTGCGCAAAGTGCCTATTTATTTCAGTGAGGTAGATGTATAGTAGTATATGTGTAATATTTTATTACGGTGTTGTAATAATGGGTAACGGACAGTTAGCCATGCCTAATCAGCTTTTAGGCAAGACGAGCTCAATCAGCCAACAATTAGCAATAGCTGGTATTATCAGGGCAACTACGTACACTTCACAAAAATTGAACACGTTTTAACAGCGAAGTTGCTGTAACTTGCCGTAGTTTGTGCGGTGTCACCAGAAACGCATCATCATACATCGGCACGCGCTCTCTTCTTCTCTTCCTCGTCGTCATCGTCGTTTTCATCTTCTGCTTCGCTCCCAAAACACAAGCACTGATTTCTCCAGCGCGGAATGCAACAACTCTCATAGCTTAGACAACAAACAGAGAAAAACAAAAAGAAAGAGGTAAAAATGCCAGGCCTGCGCGGGATTCGCAGCACAGTCATAGCGAAAGTTAGAATAGCAGCCTTTCTAGAGCCTTGTTTAAACACTCTTGGGGCAACTACTGCAAGTGCACTTGCTTGGAAACCACTATACCACAAACCATCATAATTTTTGTGAGATAGGTAAGCACCCACTACGCCATTATTCGTTATTCTGAGGAGAAGCGAGGTACCCGCCACATATATCTAAGGCATTATGTGCACTTCGTTGATGCAGTGGCTGATGACGATGTATAATTATGGCTGAGCCCTTGTAATAGGTTGACAGCTTTGGACGACCCACTATTTACACAATTCGTATTGTGTGACGCCCAGTGATTATTTCACTCTCCTACCAGGCTCTATTACTCAGGTTAACGTGACATCTTGCCATTTAATATAAGTATACTGGCGAGGTGCCCACTATGCCACAAATCATCGTAATTTTTGTGTAGTCGGTAAGCGTCCACTATGCCATTATTCGTAATTCTTTGAGGTAGCCTGGTAAACACCGCATAATTGTAAGCCATTAGGTACACTTTGTTAATAATAACAGGGGTTTTACGTCCGAAAATCACGAGATGATTATGAGAGATACCGTAGCGGAGGACTCGGGAAATTTTTACCATCTGGTGTTCTCTAACATGAACTGACACCGCACAATAGAGGGGCCTCTACCATTTCGCCTCCATCAAAATGCGACCGCCGCGGCCGGTATCGAACCCGCGACCTTCGGGTAAGCAGCTGAGCACCGTATCCACTGTTCCACCGAAGCGGACTAAAAGTGCACTTTGTTGATGATGTCACTGATTACAATGAAGAATTGTAAGTCCGCCTTTTCTAGTGGTTTAGAAGCATTCAAGGACCCACTCGCTATGCAATTCGTAGTGTGTGACGCCTGGTTATTATTTTACTCTGCTAAAAGGCTCTATTACATAATTCAAACCATTAAGGGCCAGTATACTTTACAAAGTACACTTCCTTTTTCGGGAATAGAAAATACACAACAAAATATTCTTATCTTGCTGATTGGAATTTCGGACGCCACAGGTTGCAGCAAGATAATCCTAACTTGGCATATTGACTCGGCCCTATTTTTTCTGTTCTGTGAGTCGTTAAACTTTAGGAAAACGAGAACCCGTCAAACGCACGTGGTCCGCCGCACTCCTTTCTCTAAATTGATTTTAGGTTTTACAATTTATATGTTGAAGGAACGGATTGATCGTGCTTTAGCAAGAACAAAATAATCCCTGCTAAGCGCGGGAAGCGTATTGAGCGCGTAGTTTTGCTCTGAGGTGTAATCAAATATGGGTGTACTTCGCATAGTACAACGGGACTTCGCGGGAGCACACATGTGCCTATTGTTGTGCGTTGCCTCAGAGATTGAACCAGTCATTTTCTTTCGGATGCCGTTTTTTTCGGCTATCTGAGACTCACGAGGCTGCGACAGATGTCGCTGTGAAAATTACGAGAGCCCGTTGATGTTTTCATTGTGGCTTCTGACCCTAACAAAGAACCTAAGAGGAGGGGGAGAATAACGACGGTACGAATAGATGCTCTCTGCCAGCGATAAAGAACATGGAAAGAAAGAAACGTAGGGATTATAGTTTTTGTTTTGATCCAGAAAAGTTTTGTTTCCTAAACGCCAAAGACAAAATTATAGTTTATATGCTGACGAACGACGACACAATGTAGTCGATACTTGCTCTGTAATCAAGTGGGCATCCACTGAAAAGAAACAAAAAAAGTAATGCCACTGCCAACCCTCTTCAGCAGCTGTAACATAAGCATTGAAGGGGCTGAGCTCTACGATAAAGCTGCGAATAACTACAGAATTTTCATCTCTGAAAAAAAG
Organism: Rhipicephalus appendiculatus; assembly: GCA_030522465.1. NCBI lineage: Eukaryota > Metazoa > Arthropoda > Arachnida > Ixodida > Ixodidae > Rhipicephalus > Rhipicephalus appendiculatus. The sequence continues at coordinate 87,299 of JALIZH010013212.1, read as the reverse complement.
TGGTACCAGCCCATATTTACACAGATGACCGAAATGGCCGCAGACAACGCATACAGGGTCTGCTACTGCACTGGAGGTTTCAGCAGACCCTCTATGCATTGACTATTGTCATTTAGTCGCATAATAGCGAGACAGTGATTGAGCCTTGTTGTACCCAGCAGAAGCATCTCCAGCGTCCGCTGCGCTTCCCCTTACCCTCTATCCATACGTACATTTTCACGAGACGATTGGAAAACAATTGAGGTCTGCCACAATACATCAAAATGGTGTTGCGAGAAGTGTGATATTGCGCTTTCCACAAAGCGCTGGTGCCTCAATATTGTTACAGTGGGTTCAATCCAGTAAAGCAACAGCAGCGACAACAACAACAACAGACGAGTGAAGAGAAGAACGACGCGCAGTACTGGCACGCACTTGTGGTCCATCCTCTGTAAATAAACCTCTGTTCAACCTCGTCTAGAAGTCCCGTAACATAGTGGTGGAAGTGCGGGGTAACCTGAGTTCCTAACAACGGGATTTCCACCCCTTGGCCATCGTCGGAGTCGTCGCCTTGCGGGACTACCACCACCTTCAACAGGAGAGATGCCTCGCGAAACCGAAGTTCCGAGGACGATGGCTTATTCGCATCTTTACAAGGACCCACCCAGCTTTGGCGGGAATGGCGAGGAGGACGTGGACGAGTGGTGGAAACAGTACAAGCGGGTGAGCAAACTTAACGGCTGGGACTCCGCCGCTCAGCTGTCGCATGTCGTGCTCTCCCTCACCAGCACTGCCCTCCCGTGGTACGACAACCACGAGGATACGCTCACCACGTGGGAGACGTTTGTGGAAGAATTAGAGAAGTGCTTCGGGGACTCTACAACGAAAAAGAAGCGAGATGAACACACCCTGTCCCAAAGGGCTCAGCTCCCTGACGAGACTTGCACTACCCTACATCCAGGAGATCCTAAAGCTCTGTAAACTTGTGAACCCCAGTATGTCCGAAGACAAAGTTGACCATCTTCTCAAAGGCATAGCGGAAGATGTGTACCAGTTCTTATCGCCAAAGAGAACCTGTCATCTGTGACCGACGTCATGAAGCACTGCAGTACATTCGAAGCGCTCAAAATGCGTCGTATAGCACCGAAATTTGGCCGCTTGACCAATGTGCCGACAGTAGACAGCGTCGACGCTTACTCCCCGTCCGACCTGTCATCGACAATACGACAGATAGTACGGGAAGAGCTGCTCCGGTGCCATGAAATAGGTCATTGCGGCAGTGACGACTATTCCCGAGGCAACCAGCCCGGACTACCCCCCGTCTCGTCACCACCATCTATTAACGCCGCGAGCATGGATAACTGTCGAGCTGCTCTTCGATCGGAGCCGGCAAACCGACCTTCCTTCATCAACGAGCAGCAGCGACAGAACACGTATGCCTCGCAGCGGTTCCGTACTACTTATTCGACGACAACGGGATACAGGCACTACAATGATCAGGACAGATATTCCATGCCAACTAACGGAAATGAGGGGTTCGAGCAGCACCGCACATTTCGGCCTCCACCTGTGTGCTACAGCTGCGGCGTTCGAGGCCACATCTCAAGATTTTGTGACCGTCGACGGGAATTCCGAGAAGCGCCTTGACCAGTTTCCTACCAGTCTAACGATCGACCATTTCCAACGTCATGGCCTACACGCCCAACTGTCAGTCGTCGATTTCGCCAAGACAACTTCCGGAACTCGTCACCAGCCTCGTCACCAGCCTCACCAGCTCCACGTGCTCCGCGGTCGCCATCGCCGCGGCGTCGCCTCCCGTCACCACCACCGGAAAACTAGGCAGTGCGGCCGATGGGGGGTGAGGTCGCTGGATACTGTGCGCTGCCAACCGATATACCTCCGTCAGCCTTCATGCTGAAAAACAAAGTTCACGTGTGTGTTGACAATGTTCCGACTATGGCTCTTGTAGATACTGGGGCAACAATTTCCGTGATGAGGCTCAGTTTTAAAACTCTACTGGGACGAAAAGTTATGTTTTCGCGGAACAAAATGTCGTCGTTTTGTGGTGTTAGTGGTGACACATTGTGCCCGGTCGGTGTTTGTACTGCAGATGTGTGTTTGTGCAGCAAGGTATTTACCACTGAATTCGCCGTAATACCTCGATCTACGCACAACGTTATTTTAGGCATAGATTTCTTGCGGGAGTGTGGCGCTACAGTTGACTGTCGCAGTGGGGAGCTTTCGGTGCACCACGAGCTTATGACCGAACTCGTGGAAAACTCGCCGCGCCAAGAAAGTGCCTTTTGTGTTGCGGAGGGTGTAGTGATTCCAGTGCGGTGTAGCGTGTGTGTTCCGGTAATTTGCTCTGGTACATCTACTACTACATTTGACGCCGCCACAGTACCTCTCCACTCAGCTTGTGTAAAGAATTTGTTGGTGCCACATTGCTTGGTGTCAGTAGTAGAAGGACGATCTGGATTATGGACAATGAATCACACGGCCCAGCCCATACTTCTACTTTCTGGCATGAAGCTCGCACTCTTCAGAGAAGAAACACCCGCTCTATTGGCTGTACTCGAGGCTCCTGCGGACGAATCCTTCCATTCGTGCCCTTCGGACTCGAAACTACTACAGATGGTGAGCAAGTCCCTCAGCGCGAGTGAGCGCCACACGTTACTCGCCGTTTTATCCAAGCACTCGCAAGTGTTTGACTTCTCCCAAACCGATAAGACATCCTCAATTCCAGCGTCTCGAATACGCCATCGTATAAACACCGGATCAGCGCACCCTATAAGACAGAAACCGTACCGAGTATCACCGACTGAACGTAAAGTAATTAGCGAGCAAGTTGAAGAAATGTTGCAAAAGGGAGTGATTCAGGAGTCTGCGAGTCCTTGGGCCGCACCTGTCATCCTCGTTAAAAAGAAGGACGGCAGTTGGCGATTTTGTGTCGATTACCGCCGGCTCAATAGCATTACGAAGAAAGATGTCTACCCGCTTCCGCGCATAGACGATGCACTGGATTGTCTTCATTCGGCTTCCTACTTTTCTTCCGTCGACCTGAGATCTGGCTACTGGCAAATCCCGATGCACGCCGATGATAAAAAAAAGGCGTTCGTAACACCCGATGGACTTCTTGAATTCAACGTTATGCCATTCGGCTTGTGCAACGCGCCCGCCACCTTCGAACGATTCATGGATACCATTCTGCGGGGTTTAAAATGGGAGGTATGTATGTGCTATCTCGATGATCTTATTATCTTTGGACGCACATTTCACGAGCACAAGCAGCGTCTAGGCATTGTGCTAGGCTGCATACAAAAGGCTTGTCTTGTGCTCAACTCCAAGAAGTGCCATTTCGGTGAGCGAGAAGCCTTGGTGCTGGGACATCTCGTGGACAAAGATGGCGTCAGGCCCGACCCTGCAAAGACTGAGGCTGTTGAAGCATTTGAGCCACCCCAGTCGGTGAAAGAGCTCCGCAGCTTCTTGGGGCTGTGCTCCTACTTTAGGCGATTCCTTCCTCGGTTTGCTGACGCCGCTTATCCCTTGACAAGCCTCCTGCACAAGAACGCCCCTTTCGAGTGGACGCCTGAGTGTACAGCTTCCTTTCGGCAGCTCAAGTTCTTGCTGACGTCACAGCCAATACTGCGACACTTCAATCCTACCGCGCCAACAGAGGTCCACACAGATGCGAGCGGTGTCGGTCTTGGCGCCGTGCTGGTTCAACGCCTAGGTAACAGAGAACACGTCATCGCCTACGCAAGCCGGTCATTAAGTAAACCCGAGCGTAACTACACGGTAACTGAACAAGAATGCCTCGCCGTTATTTTCGCTGTTCAGCGGTTTCAGTCATACCTATACGGGCGTCAGTTTACGATCCTCACCGACCATCACTCTCTGTGCTGGCTCGTCTATCTTCGGGATCCGTCAGGACGCCTTGCACGATGGGCTCTGCGTCTGCAAGAGTACAATTTCACCGTCTCGTACAAGAGCGGGCGACGACATCCTGACGCTGATTGTCTTTCTAAACTCTAAGGCAAAATTACCCGAAAGAGGAGTAACGAAGCCCAATAGGCGCGCGCGATGAACGGATAGAGCGCTGAGGAGTAACCACAGAGGGATGCGTGCCGTGTGCAAACCAGTTAGTTTCCAAAGGCACCAAAGGGATGAACCGAGCGGGAGATAGGTCACGTGTGCAAACCGTTGTCAAGGAAACTAACCGTCCTCCTCGCTCTTGGTCAGTCTTCTCACTTGTTTTCATGGAGGCGCGTCGGCGGTTGTGTCGCGCTCGGAGAGTTCGACGATTTAGGAACTACGCCGCCGTGCTGGCGGTGCCTTGGATAAACACGTATGCCGCGTATGCGTGGATGAGCGTGCGGTGCTGCTTTTACGTTTCGCCGCACTCATGAAGTTTGGAGCTGGTCTCGACACGCCGAGACGCCGCGCTGTATTTATCCGGCCACGGTACGCCGGCGTAGCAACGGCACTGCGTCGACACCGGCTGGGAATGGCGGCCGAGAAGACATAGGCCTATCGGATCCATGAATTCAATCTGATTCTGGGCAGAAATTGGCGCTGGATTATTTTACAAGTAAGTGATCATACTTTATTTTTCCGTATCTGTCGCTTGCGAGAAGCGCATCGCGCTAGTTGGCAACGGACTCGATCGTGTTGTACACTGTAAGCAAAAACTATCCGAGATTGGGGTTTTTGCGGCTCATGACCTCTGAAAACTCCCTCGCGTTTAAAATTACTACCTCATGTTGGAGTAAAAAGGCGGTACATGACATAGTTTTACCATCACCTCAGGGACGTAGTAAAAGGATGTCACAATCCAGTTTTACTACGTGGGGAGTTTTCTGTCACGTGACTTTTAACCACGATGTGAGAGTTTATTATCACGTGACTGGAAGCTGCAGCTGCTTCGGCGGCTTCCCCCCCCCCCCCCCTTTCCCGAGTGACGCTCTCAGTTCCAGTGAAGGTATGCGAACCCCACAAATGCCTTTTTTTTTTTTTTTTAAAGATTGGTATGGCATTGTCGCGCTTCGTGGTTAACCCCCAGTGCACGGCCGCTCGATCTCCCCCCTTTGGTGCCCAGTGCATGCACTTTCACTGGAACTGGGTGCTGCTGAAGTAAAACGAGCGAGGAAAGCATTCTGTGAACGAAAGGGCGTGCTCGAAGGGAAAAAAAAAAAACTGCTGGAAAGCCGTCTTGCAGATTTTCGCAAATCGTTGGCGTATGTTGTTTAGTGGCCCTGGAGACTGGCGAGTGTCAGAAGCTCGCGCTGTATGTGTCTCGTTGCGCTGATGGCAAGCTCAACTGGATCTCACGTGTTTCTTCTATCATCGAGCGGCCGTGCGCGTACGAGCGCGAGTCTCCGAACCTGGACGTCGCGGATACCTCGCTTCCATGCTGAATCGCGAAGAGCTACGAAGAACACTGCCAGCGGTAACAACATCAAGCTGGTGTGATCGTCCGTAGTTGCTTCCTGGAGAGTGACCGGTTACAACTTCGAAGCGATAGGAAAAAGGCTTCGATACGTCGTCGGCACCGAGCCGGCCAGTGTGAGTGCGTCGCCGGAGCAGGTGAAACAAGCGTCGCATAGATTTTGTTTCACAGAAAGCAATGTCTGCTGTAGTAAAGTACAGCCGGAATTGTCCGCAGCATGCGCCAACCATTTTCAAACATCTAGATCGAAGGCGAGCACCGATACGAGGCATACGGAACCAGCGTGCTGCCGCCGGTGAGCACGGTGAAAACCCGGTCGGTGAGCCGTCTCGTTCGTTGTGAGTACATCGCTCCATAAGACGCCGCGAATAGCGGAGACGTATTTTTCATTGCTGTCTAAAATAACAACGACGAAAATTGCAGAGGAGGTGCATTCTGTGATCGCCAGCTGTCTTTCATCGCATAGCCGTGCTCCTCGAAAAGGCCTAGCGACGCCGTTGGTCTGAAGCCGGTACAGGCGCGGCACCGCTCTACTTCGCCGGCGTTCCTGAATATGTGCTTCGACTGTGTTTGTGTACTGCCACTCAATGAAAATTATTGAGCTGCCATGGTTTGTGTGTGCTTAGGTATATTTTGTGGAGTTGTGCGTGAGCACTGCTAACGCGTGTGGGCCAGCAGGCTGCAGTGCCAGCTAATAATTGGATAATCAAAAAAGGTAAGATCGGGAGGGTTTATGCTAAGAGGTCGGTGTGACTCATGGTGACTTGCAACCCACCTTAAGTTTACGCGTGCGCTATGAAACTTTATTGTTCAACGATGCCAAAAAGTAGCTCTCCCACCGGCACTACATGGCGGGTCAAATGCGGTGCCTATATATACCGGGTGGTCGAAGTACGGTTGAGTACCGCGAGCGGTCCGTTCAGGTGATGTTTTATTCTGCATTGGTTGTGTGTGTGTGTGTGTGTTTGTGTATATGTTAATCTCTGTATATGTCATCAATTCCGCGTCATTTGATGCTTAATAAATGCGTTGGCTCATGGTCTGATCACAGCTGTCACTTTTTATTTTTTTTGTACCACTAGAAATAACTCTCAGAAATCACCCTAAAAACCTTGTAACGGCAGTAAAAAATTACTCCAACTATACTCGCTGAAAACCTCGGCGGGGTAAATAATTACTACCGTTTCTACGCTCAAAAACTCGACTAGCGTGAGAGTAAATTTTTACCTCGACTGGTACGTAGTAAAAAAAACCCAGAAAAGGTAGTGCGCTAGAGGACAAGCAGTTTACTCCAGTTTTTGGTTTTTTTTCTGGTTATTTTTGTTTAGTGTGTATATATCGCGCGCACGAAATGCACCGCGAAGGTCGGCTTCGGCGTCCGCTCGCCTGTGCTTTGTGACTGCCTGAAAATTGGCCGCCATTGCCGTCGGCCGCCTGGACGCTCTCGCCGCGCTGATGAGCTGCAGTCTCGCGATATTGGGCAGAGGCCTCGCCGCTGCAGTGCGACTCGTCCAAAACGCATTGCGGTTGCCGTCAACGAGCTCGGTTGTATGTCGCGCGCTTGAAGTGCACCGGCAGCTGGCGGGTGCTTTAGCTAGCCGACTTTAGCTGTGCTTGGGAACTCTGTGGACAGTTATCGCCATTACCGTTGGCTTTCCCGTCAATCGGTCGCAAGCAGCTCAGCGCCGTTCGTGGCGGCGGCCCCCCGCGTTCGCTCGTTGTACTCTGTCGCTCGATCCAGGAACTTTGTGAAAATTTGTCGCCATTACCGTCGGCTTCCGCGGCGATCGCTCGAAAGCAGCTCTGTGTAGAGTTCCTGTATAAGCTCCCAACGGGAGCAGAGTTGCGCATAGGTCCGCCATCTTGCCTCGCTAGCAACCATAGCTATGCGTCGAAGCCGCACTCTGTTTTTGCAGGCGACTTGCTTAAGGCTGTCGCCGATCGCCAGTCGACGTGCCTGGCGTGTCAACGACCGGTGATGAACGAAGAAACGCCTGCTTTCGGGACTGTGCCATGGGAGTAAAAAAGCGTTTTTTAGTCCATCCGGTAACGATAAGGCGTATCGTAGAGCCGCAAATGCCGAAAACATGCGCCGCCGCTGCCGCCACGTCAAGTGGCGCCAGCTATGGAGGATAAAGAACAACTGACAAACACGTAATATATGTCCTCCGAGCTTCTGGGAGCACCCAACGCCACTCGCTAAGCATACAGCATCGATTATTTCAGCATGTTTTTTTCGAAAACGGTGCCGAGTCGACGTAACTACTTTGCTGTCGAAGCTTAAGCACATGAATCTAAAGCAAATAAAAGCACCAGTTCGTAGCTAACGGGCTACAGAGCGCGCGACGGTGACTTGATAGATTCTAGGTGTACGGCAACCGCTTTCGGCGGCGCAGCCATGTTTTCCGGGCGCAGCCTGTGCATCAGCTTCTCCGCAGGGCATGGTTGCTAGCGGCGTTTGGAAAACAGATGCGCAACTCTGCTACCTAAAGGTAGCATATACAGGAACTCTAGCTCTGTGCCGTTCGTGGGGGCGGTTCCGCGTTCGCTCGCTCCTCTGTTCGAGGTTCGCTGGCGGCAGAAGCAGCTGAAGCTCGGCGTTCGGCCCCGCGTTCGCTTGCTCGAGCTGTACACGACGCCGCTCGCAGAGAACTCGCCGACTTGGCGGTCGCGGCGCCTAGGCATGATGGCTGCCGCTCCCGCACTTGAGCTGTTGCGCTATGTGACTCGAAATGCGTTTTCGATTATGTATGACATCGCAGTGAAAATATTTGCATGCCATATTTTAGACATGCGTATTTATTTTGCCTTGCACGTATTTGCCATGTGCGTGTATCTTCCTCACTGTCACATGTGACTAACTATTTACAATATTTTTGTGCAGACGTTGTCCACTACGTGCAGAAGGCTGCGTGCGCTTGTGCGTGCAATGCCAGTCATTTGTCGCTTCCGTTGGAGCAGCTTGACAACGACGACTGTACGAGATATGACAACGCGGCTGGACCTGAATTTGACATCTGGCAACGAATTCACTGAAACAATGCAGAAACTTTATATGTATATAGAAAAAGATTGGCAGATCCCAAGTACCATGGGAATCGATGTTATGCGAAGCATCCGGACGTAAGGTGACTGGGTTGTAATTGTTTGATTGAACGAAACGTTATGAAATGACGCTAGACATATGTACAAATGTTGCACGCACGCACAGACATGTTCAACAGTCACAAATGTTTCATATAACCAGTTGTCTACAGTTGTGTAACGATGCTCATAAGCGTGCGCAGGGTTCCCCTTCAGGGGGGGGGGGGGGGGCGAAGGTTCATCGCAGCGCCCCCCTCCCTATTATGTTAATGTATGGGCCTGACTTTGCACCCCCCGTATCGCCCCCCCTACAATGTATAGGGCTGCCTTTGCGCCCCCCCCTTCTCGCCCCCTTGCCCCCCCCCCCCCCTGTGCGCACGCCTATGACGATGATAACAGAAACACGGGTATTGCCAACACCAGAAGCCGTAAGCTGGTATGTGCTTGTGCTTGCAAGGATGGTAGCCCTGGCTAGTGCTGCGTAAACCAACTACAGTGGATGGCACTTAAGTGTACAACTGACGTTAACCTGACATGACTCCTTCGTCATAGGAGTACGTATGTAATGTTTATAAAATTAGATAGCCAGCACTTCAACCAAAGTATACGTTTCACCAACATTACGCCGGCATAGGGTGTTCTTTCAAAGCAGTTCCGAGATCTGACGTGGCTCTGTGGTAGAATGCTTGATTGCCACGCAGAATGCTTGGGTTCGATTCCTTCTGGGACTCTGATTTCTATTCTTTATATTCCTGGCGTCAACGCCAGCGGTGTCCGGTTTTTCTTAACGCTGTCACCTTAAAATTACCAGTGTAAACGCCACCAATGTCACTTTCTCTTAACGCTCTCGCATTTAAATTACCAATGCCTGTGCTCGCCGTTCCTGGGTAGATATAAATTGTCAAAGTCCTGTGGCGCATACCCGCATTCCGCGGCCCGTGGTATACAGGTATGAGCCACACTTGTCTGGAGAAATGAGTTTGACGACGTACGCGACGGGATTTTCACGTTATTCATGTCATGACCAGCCAGACATATTCGTGAATACTTCTCCATACCTTCCATACAAATTTTGCTCTACCCCAAGTTAAGGAGGCCATCACGAGAGCACCCAGACGTAGGCGGCTAGATAGATAGAAACGCAAAAGTACTTACAGTACGCAAAGAAATGCTTCGCATTTAAAATAAAACATTTCATTGTCTCACTTTTGTCTTTCGTTGTTGCAGTGACTGCGAAAGCAGTGAAACAAGCATGACTAAATATTCTTTCGCGTGTTCTTTTCCGCGACATTTGTTGCTCACTGCGGAAAAAAACACGCGAGAAAAGTATTAAGCCTTGCAGAGAGTAACTGTGAAAAATCATCTCTGGAGATTAACGCATCATTTGAACTGAGGATAAAAAGTTCATCCCAGTGGAGCATTTGAGTGGACCAACCGTTCGTCCGGTGAGGTGCAACTGTGGGGACTAACGGTTGACCGGTAAGGGGTAAATGTGAGGACTAAATGTTAGTCCATTGAGGTGCAACTGTGGGGACTAACGGTTGCCCGCGAAGGTGTAAATGTGAGGACTAAATGTTTGTCCCTTGAGGTGCAACCGTGGGGACTAACGGTAGCCCGCGAAGGTGTAAATGTGAGGACTAAATGTTAGTCCTTTGAGCGGACTAACTGTTAGACCCGGTGCCGTTAGTCCTTAAAGGGACTAATGGTTGTGGCAGCCCCATTAGTCCCCAAGAGGACGAACGGCACACCCTTTTAACACCCTTTTGCCTTAGAGTGTAGGCTGCCTCTCCGTACCACGGAATGCGACGCTGATAGCTTCGACCAGGTAATCACAACCGTACACCAAGATTTCCCAGACGTTGCAACCTTCGCGAAACGGCAGAGCGAGGATCCGGCTCTAGAACCTCTCTTAGCTGCGAAAGACTCATCAGCCGGCCGTTTTTGTGTCCGGGATGGCCTGCTATATAAGAAGAACTTTTCCGCTATGGGTGCACGCTATCTTCTGGTGGTGCCAGAAGCCCTCCGCTCTTCGATTTTACGTGTCGTGCACGATGATCCAGCTGCAGGTCATTTAGGATCTATGCGGACACTCCATCGTGCCAAAAAAAGATTTTACTGGCCACAAATGCGCAAGACAACGGATACATACGTAGCCAGTTGCGCTGAGTGTCAAAGTCACAAAAGATCTACCAATGCTCTCTCCGGTTATTTAAAGCCTGTAGCACTTCCCAGCTCACCTTTCGAACAAGTAGGCATCGATCTGATAGGACCGTTTTCACGTTCATCCAAAGGAAACTTCTGGATCATAGTGTGCGCCGACTATCTGACTCGGTTCTGCGAGACGGCAGCACTACCCTCTGCAACTGCAGGCGAAGTGTCACAGTTCATGCTGCATTACATAATACTTCGCCATGGTCCCCCCTCGCGTGATAATTAGTGACCGTGGTCGTCAATTGGTGGCTGATGTGGTCGAAGAACTTCTGCGTCTGTGTGCCTCCAATCTGCGACATTCAACGCCTTACCACCCTCAGACCAATGGTTTGACTGAGCGCACCAACAGAACACTTGTCAACATGATATCCATGTACGTTAGCGCGGACCACAAGAACTGGGACGAAGTGCTTCCGTTCGTCACGTAAGATTATAACACCGCGCAACATGAGACCACGGGATACACCCCGTTTTTCCTACTTTACGCTCGCCCAGCGAGATACACCTTGGATACGATCTTTCATTTCTGCAGTCATGACGACGCTTGCATCGCGGAAACCTTTTGCCGAGCGGAGGAGGCTCGGCGACTCGCTCGTTTGCGGACTCTGGCTTCACAGAAACGGTCGAAATCACGATACGACAGCAGACACCGGCAAGTAACTTACGAACCTGGCGACTCCTGTGCGTAAACGTGGACTGTGCCAGAAACTATATACTCGCTGACTATGTTGGACCGTTTGTTGTTACTGAGCGTCTTAGCGAGGTGAATTATCGAATTGCACGCCTCACTTCCAATGGGAGACGGTCATCCAAGACCGAAGTCACGCACGTAGCCCGCCTAAAGCCGTTCAGTCAGCGACTGCCCAGCTGACTTCTCGCCCGGAGGGCTTCGTCTGCAAGGGGAGCAATGTTACAGTGGGTTCAATCCAGTAAAGCAACAGCAGCGACAACAACAACAGAAGAGTGAAGAGAAGAACGACGCGCAGTACTGGCACGCACTTGCCGTCCATCCTCTGTAAATAAACCTCTGTTCAACCTCGTCTAAAGTCCCGTAACAATATGCTACATGGGGCAAAATAACTTTGGTATTCGTTTGGCAAGGGCCTTGCGTACTCTCCATTCTTGCATCAGACCAGCTTTCCCGTTGCTATGTCGAGGGCCCAGCGTACCTTCTAAAGTACAGTGTCATTACTTTTGAAAAAAATATACAAAACTTTATGAAAATTTGCACGTGCTGTTTTCTAATGCAGTTAATTAAATGTACGAAAGCTCAATAAAATCCAACCAGTAGTTCTTGCGTGAGCCTTAATGGGTTAACACAATTCCTTCCCCAAAATGAAGCCTCCATACTGTCTATTTAGAAAAAAGTTTCGAGCACTGGCGTGGTTCTGCTGTAGAATACTGGTCTGCCACTCAGAAGGCCCAGGTTCGAGTCCCATTCTGTCCTGGATAATTCTTCATTTCTTTCGTTTTTCTTCTCATATTTCGCGCAATAGCGGTTACGGACACTGACAGCAGCGGTGGCAGCAGCGGACAACTACGACGCCAAAAGTGGCTGTTGTCAAGAAGGGCTTTTATAGTGTTTTATAGTGCCTATAAATGCCTCTTTTCGGCGTTCGTGCCTCAATGTAGATCATAAGAAAAATGTGATGTGCACGCGGCTTTTGTTTTGTTTGTAATTTACTTGTTAATGGGCCCTTCACCAGGTCACATGAGAAATTGTAGTTAGACACTGGAAGTTGTTGCATGTCCATTGAAGAGCCTTGTACCACAATAACTTTTCAAGTTGGTTCATTACGAACCGCGAAACTATGATGCGAGGAGGCGTCATGTGCACTCAAGGTCACGTGCACATGACGTGCCTCAGCAAGGTCGTGCACGCGAGTGGTGTTGTGTCGTTTCGGCATTCTCTGTATTGTACTGCCTGTTTCTGTGCGACGAATCCCTCAATGCGCGCACGTTTGGAGAGGTTGGCACGGATCATGTAGCCTTGCCGCGATACACCGCACCGCACAGCTGGAACTGCTGTTAGAGGCGATGCACCCACAACGCCCCAAGCGTTGTCAGGGCTGGCGCCGGCGCGACGCGGGAACGGCTAAAAGTTGAAGGACACTTTGTAAATTCCGAAATATACTCGGCGAAAGCCTGTGGCCATTCAACTGACTATGCAATATCATTTTCTTTTTTTTGTTGTTTTTTTTCTTTTCTTTTTGTTGTTTTCTTGTTTTGTTTGTGTTTTTTACACTCTCTCTGAGCAAACGCGTGATTGATGAGAGAGTGTGAGGGGGAGAGGCCACAGGTGGCACCGTTCCAGGGCACTGACGGAGGGACGGACGGACGCAAGTATCAGACATTAAAGGCTTTCGCCTTAAAACACTAATGAATACGAAATGGAGGCAGATTAGTCTCATATCTCGCGGCGATTCGAAGAAAAAAATAAAAAAGTCACAGTTTCGCCACTAGGACGAAGCAATGAATGCGATAGCAAGAAATTAGTTTGTCACACGAAGAACGACAAGCAGCTAGATACTTGCAACGCGCCGCCGCAGCACAAAGAAGGACGCTCGAAAAGGACGCATGGGTATACACGGGATAATCGTGAACTAACAACTGTCGCAGTTGTTACGTGTTTGTATCTGAGCAACGCGCTGCCAGTGTCCACAATGCAGAAGGCGACGCTGTTGTTGTTGTTGCCTCTGACATGGCTCATACCCACTCAGGGGGATTGGCCAAGGATTGATTATATATGATTTTATGACTTTTCGACGCTGTTTGAAACTTCTTTTTCTTTTAAACTGCGGCACGCGGAATGACCCCTCTGCGTCTCCTGCCAAGCGGTGGCGTCTGACGTCAAGTGTGCCGGTGTTCTTTTTTTCCTTCTACATCATAAGTGGTACAGAAGGGAGCCACTTTTTCGTGCGCATCTCAAGGGCAGTTTTCAATTTGAAAGAAACTAGGAAACACGCTCAAGCTGTTCCGGTAAATGGTGCATATGAATAGCTCGCCGTTATATCTCTGGCGCAAGCATGGCGTGTGCCTGTGTTGGCTAGCGCAGCAGGCTGCGGAGCGAGGGCTCGCTGGTTCAAATCCCCGGTCAGGTGGTTGGGAATTTTTTTCTAATGATTTATTTTTCTTTATGCTTTTTTTATATATACACATACATATACATATCCGGGACATGACGGCGTCGACAGACGGCGACGGCGAAAATCAGCTGAGAGTGTCCATATAATTGCTATCGCAATAAAAATAAAAACGCTCACACATTCCGCTTGCGTGCTTTATTGTTTCCTTCAACTTTCATCAATTGAAGCAACAGATTACACAAATTACGTATTTCGCCTCGAATAATTCTCGCAGTGCCACGCGCTACTGTGAGCGATGTCAGAGAACCAATTTCTACGTAGCGGAGTGACATCAGAGCTCAGATAACTACGCAAGACCATTCCTTGTTGTACGTCAACCCCTCCATCTTGGGTCGCGTACCTGCGAGAAGAGCAAGCGGCGTTCATTTTGTAATTTTACAACTCTCCGTGGCTCGTAGCTTTGCAAATCTTGGCAAACGTGATCGTGAGTGACCAGTCCATGCAAAACACTTGTCAACTCAAAATGCTCCGATCTGGTGAGTGGCCCTTTAAGATGTTCTCCGAAAGCAGAGAAAATGACCCTACACGATTAGACCCGAATATTCGAGGCATCCACCCCCCCCCCCCCCCTTCTGGTCTTTTAGCGGTCTAACTATCCTTCTGTGCATGCCGAAAATAAAGAGGTCGAGGAGTGCGTTTATTTCACGGTGGACACTTGACTCACCATGGTACAGAATAAAAGGAGAGACCGCGTTCAACGAACCACGCGGGAAAAAGGACATTTGGATGGCTATGTTCAACCACTGGCGCTTTCCTGTCATAAATACAGGTCGCGTACCTTTTTGTCTGAAATATTTTGAATTTATGTAAACATTTATTGCGCCTATATTTACGATTTTGGAGGCCTAAAACGGTGTTTTGCCTGCCTACTTTTGGCGTCTAAAACTCGCTTTTTTGGTGCCTAAAAATCCAGCCTCTAGTGATCTCATAACGGAAACAGAAACTTTTAGGGAAAAAAGTTCTTTGTGACGCGAGATTCGAACCCGGTACACACCATCCGAAGGCGAACGGCTTCATCACTGGGCAATCCAGGCACGCTAGTAGAACACAGCATAGAGAAGGAGAGGAACAATTATTATGGCAGAAAAGCTGAGAGATCGGCCTGAATCAATTTTATGGCCGGCTACTCAGTGTTAGGAAAGGGGTGGTAAAGAGAGGAGTGAGGGTGTTGATGATAACGAGGATGAAGCTGATCATGAAGACGAAGGATTGCTCGGACGTCATGGTTCAAGCCTCTCAATATCAGCGAGAAAAACTGGCCGTGCTGACATCCAGGAGTCACCCTAGACGCAGTTACGTCTTTCGCCTTTCGTTTCGTGTTTGCCTATGAGGCTCGTTGATGTAGTAGAGCTGGTTGTACAGTTACAAGCCACGGCATATTCTCCACACCTTGTTAGTTTACATTGGCATTGTGTTGCGCTAACGGCTTATGTTGGTCGTTTTGTTTTTTGCACGCTCCAGCCGCACGTATGCACAGCACAATGCATATAAAAAAAGATCACCAAGATTCCCACATTGCCAGCTCCAAGCAGCACACTCAAAGATACACACGTGTGGCAATGTTAATGCGATGGACGGAACGACGGAACGCGATAAGAGTTGCAAAACACTCCGTTCTGCTGCCGCTTCGGTGTATTACAAACGCAGCACAATCCCAAACGTCTACGGCATTGAATGACGGCCGGAAAGACGATGCTGAGTACACATGTGGATAACAGTAGGAAAGTGCTTCTTCTGGAAAAAACAAACACCACAGGAAAATTGAATAGACGGCTATCGGTCTCGACGCAGCGGGACCTCGCCTCTCGTCGCAAACGGCGCCACGCTGCATGTTTCATCGGGTCGTCTTGACCCTTACGTCACAGTAAAGAGCGGCCGTAGTTTGACGCACATAGTACAATTGACAGTGGTAGAGCTTACTTTTAAATGCGAATGCATTTCATAGTCGGGCTATGTCAGGCATCCGGCGTTGGCGTTGTGCGGCGTTGGCGTTGTCCGCGGAGGAGGAGGAGGAGGATAGGTTGAGGAGGTGTGCGCGCCGGCAGGTGTTAGATGTGAAGCATCTTATGGCGAAGCTTAATACGGTGGTGGTGGTGTACGGCGTGACCGCCCTTACTGCGCATGCGCAAACCCTTTCAAAAAAAAATAAAGATAAAAACCTCCTCTCTCCCTCTCTCTCCCCTAGGCATCCCTCCCCGCGGCAACCACACCCTCACTGCGCATGCGCCTCCCCTCCTCTCTCCCCTGCTACGCTCCCCCCTCTCTCCTCTAGGCATCCCTGCCCGCGCCGTCCACACTCCCACTGCGCATGCGCGTCCCACCTCTCTTCTTCTCTCCTACGCTCCCCCCTCTCTTCTCTAGGCATCTCTGCCCAGCGTCCACACTCCCACTGCGCATGCGCACCCCACCTCTCTCTCCTCTCCTACGCTCCCCCCTCTCCCTCTCTCGCCTGGCGACGCCGACACAGGCAGCGTCTGCTAGCGAGTTTCTTGGTTGAAAAAACCGACTGCTCGCGCTGCACAACCGTTCACTGGCCACCCCGTATATATGGCAATGAATCTTGACCTCCAAGGTGGTGCCGGTGGGAGATTTCTCCTGTGCGTTGTTGAACAATAAAAATTCGCAGCGTGCGCGTTAACTAAAAGCGGTCTGCGGCGGAGCTCGGCGGAGCTATATATGAAAAAAAAATTTAAAAAATAAATAAAAAAATTTAAAAAACAAGAAAAAGCAAAAAAAAAAGGCGCTGCGCCGTGCTCCCGACCGGGCTGCAGAAATAAGGCGCCTTTTCCTTCTTCAAACCACAACCACCATATATAAATGGAGTGAAGCGCGCGCGAAATGCATTCGCATTTCCTCACGATTCCCTTCGGGGAGGTGGGGGCTTTTTTTTATTCTTAGGCTATCACCGATTATAATAAAACTGCTGCATTAAGCGCTGCAGAAAGGCAACGATGTCGATGGGCGAATGGCGAATGTCGTGCCTTGGTGGAGCGAGTCAGAGGCCAACCCGGCAGCGGGATGCCTGCGCGCATTCGGGCCTCTAGCTACGAACAACTGGAGCATGTGTTGCTGAAGCGCAGTGTGGTAGTGTACGCGTGAGCGCAGGAGTACGTTATGGTACGACTCCGGAGCGCACATCGCGCCGTTTCTCTCTTTAATTGACGATGCTTTGAACAAGTGAATATGAAGTTCCGGTGTTTCTTATGTGCTTGGTGATTGCGTCTTTGCACGAGACTCACGATACGCTGTGCCAAGGTACGTGTTAACAACTTCAGCTACCACAACGGTGAAAGCATGATCGTGGACGTTAGTCCTCCAATTTTTACTCCTTATTCGAGCATGCGCTTTAGCACCCACCATCAATATGTTTCTGTCATGGAGATAATCGATAACAATACGAATTCGCGGGTTCCTCGGAAGTCAAATCAATTTCGTGCTCCGTGAAATAAGTTCTGCCTGGCCTGTCGACAAAGCAGTCATCAAACTGTGTTATTAGTTCTCCGAGATCAGATAACGGGGATTCTTTTAGTTCCTCTCTCTCCTAGATTTTGCAAAGAAGTTCTTTAGTGTTGTCTCTCCCTCAGCTTATAAAGTTGTCCTCCATATCTTCTGGTAAGTTCAGTGTCATATTCCCCACAGCGTCCCTTTGCACGTAAGGCTCTTAAATTGCAGTGAGAAATGGGCACCTCTTTACTTTTCTTTGGGGTTTCAACCAAATAGCTGGTGCCAGACAGTTTTGCAACTACTTGAGCAGGCCCATCCCAGTGGGCTTGTAGCTTGTTCTGCGTTGACGCATTTAGCAACATCACCTTGTCACCAACACGCAAAGTTCGTTGACGGGTTGTTCTATATTAAAAGACTTAGACAGAGCCTGGATTGACTTCATGCTGGCCTCCACAAGTTCTTCAGCGTCATATAGTCGTTCCAGAAAATTAGGAATGAACTCTACCGCTGTAGGGTCATCTCCGTGCCGCTTCCACGCTTCGCGCACAATTGGCCGACGCAAGCGTGGTGGCCTTCCGTATACCAAATCAGCGGGGATAAATCCCCTGGATTCATACGGCACCGACCGGAAAGAGAAAAGTTCTGCTCACAGGAATGCGTCCCAGTCGCGCTTGTTCTCATTGCACAGCCGTCGAAGGACGTGCTTATGGACGGAACACCTTTCTAGGTTGTTGTTCTATGGGTCATGGAGGAATGAGCTGTGCACTATTCTATGCCGCATAGCTCAAGGAATGAGGTCATGAGAACATTAGTGAATACACCGCCTTGGTGACTTTGAATCTTCGAAGGGAATCCAACTTGCGAAAAGATCGACAACAATACAACTACAACACTCTGTGACGTTACTTCATGCAGCGCTACCGCCTCTGCAAACTTAGTGGCTAGACATAACATAGTACGTAGCGACATCCTGTCATGGTCAAAGGAAGGGGCCCAACTACATCTATCACTGGCCGCTGATACAGCTGGGTAATGCTTGGTGCTATCACCATCCGTGCTTTACAGTTAACCTCCGCCTTTCCGACTCCCTGGCATGTGTCGTGTGACCGCGCAAAATTTTGCGACGTCCTTCAAACATCCAGGCCAGTAATACCCTCGTAACAGCCTCAGCTTTGTTTACCTGTGTGCAAGGTGACACGACCACGAACTGCCACGTGAAAGTTGCACTAAGTCTGCGCGGTACTTCTGGGGAACAACTAGCGTGTCACTCCAATACGTGCTTATCCTTATATAAGCGATACAACACCCCATTTCTCAGATGGAAAGAAATATTTTTCCTTGCTTGTCTACTCGTCCTCTGACGCTCTCTGATCTCCTGAATGGTGGGATCCAACCGTTCCAACTGCTCAAAAGCTAACTTATCCCTGTTCCCACTTAGAAGTCAAACTGTTTAATACTTGCAGCAACAGTGCACTCTCCAATACATCCTCACTCGCGAGATTCGTGAGATTCGCGAGATTCATTATCCAGCTGACTGATCTCGGGTGTCCCGTTATCGTAATTGTCTGTTAACCTCTTTCAGTGGCTACTAATATTAGGAACTTTTTTTCGCTTCCGCCACTGTTGTAGCGTGCGTTTCTTCCCTAGTGTCGTTCTAAGAAGTTAGTCGAGTTACCAATTATCATGCCCTTGAAAGGCTTTAAGCCTGTATAGTCGGGTCACCGAAAAAGATATGCCGCTCTTTCGCAATTGCATATCCGACCCGACTTGTTTGAGAACAAGTATGGACAGAATTTCGGAAGCTTTCCTTAAATGGGAGTCCGTGGAGACCACTCTAAGAACTAAGAGAGTGCCGGGCACTCTCTTTGGGAGAGTATTTTCTTGTCCCATATTTAACTCTCCTTTCCAGAGTAAATCACCTCTTTTTGAGGCAGAGTATAGTAATGCCCCCCATACAGGGTCAAAGTACTCCACCCCAACAGAGTAACATAAATCTGGCCGAAGCAGAGTAGCATGACCCCACCCAAGTGAGTAGTAGTACACCGCACGGAAAAAAAATAGCATTTCTCGGGCCAAAATTGGGCTTTAGAATTGCTTTTAAGAATTTTCATCAGGTGCAGACTGTAACGATGGCTAATAACGAGCACTACGACAAAAGAAGAGAAAAGAAACGTTAAAAAAAAACATGACCGAGTGAGACTCGAACCCAAGACCGTCAGACGCTCATCAGATTGCGAAGCGGACACGCTACCGACTACACCACGCTAAGATTTTTTTTCTTTATTGCCGGAGTTGAACATGTGTAACAAACAAATGCAAGAACAAAGTCTATTTACAATACAAACATTGCTTGCCTAAAGAAGGCAACAGAAACATAAAGGCCAAATGGAGAAAAATGAAGACACACTAAAACTCCTTCATTTGTGTAAGGAGCTCTGCACTATCTAACCATTCGGGAACATCTTCAAGAAGTTTTTGTTCTTCAACAAAACGGGTTAAACTTTCTTTGAAATATTGACGCGCCGGACGCGCGTCTGTGTCAGCATGTCGTATGGCCATTCTGCACTTCCATGTGCTATTTAGTGTAATCAACATTATTAGATCGAATGGTGGTCCGTCATCACTTTCAACCGAGAGATACCGAATGCCTATGGGGTCTAAGGGGAAAGCTTTTTTGATGGTTCGCTGCGTTCGCTGCAGTACATCCCATAAAAACACGGCGTCCCAGCAGTCAAGGAATATATGGTCTATCGTTTCAACTTTTCTGCATATTAAGCAGTCGGTCCCCCATGGCACAAACATGCCCTTTTCCTCCAGCCAGGGTTTGACTGGAGGTGTTCCTGTATGCAGTTGAAAAAAGAAAGTTTTCATTCCTGCAGGTACCATCATTTTCTTGACCCTTTTTAGAACATTTCTCCCTCGCCTCGCAGGATAAATGGTTCTATACAGTGGTACAGGAAGTACAACATCACAAAGGTCTTTATACAGTTTCTTCCTTGACACAGTGGAAAGATAATCGAGCGAAAAGCGAGCAGACAAAAAAATTACTGGCTAAAACTACCTCTTTTAGAAAGCCGTGAACGCTTCCAGGCAAATGTTTTGCCGTTACAACAATGTTAGGTAACGGTTTGCACAGGCGAAGCTGGCACACAGTGCGCAGAAAAGGATCTTGTACATAGCGTAAGAACTGAAAGCGATTGACAATCTGGCGCAAAAATAGGTGTGTTAATCCAAGTCCCCCATTTCGTACTCGTAAAAACAGATTAGTACGACTTGTGCTTTCCCATGTAGACCCCCCACACGAACACTGCAAGAACACGATGAAATTTCTGGATGTTAACTCTAGAACAATGAAGAACCTGGAGCACATACCAAATCTTACTAACCAAAAATAGGTTGCAGACAGTTGCTCTAGAAAATATTGACCATTTCCATCCACTCCACTTGTTTGTTTTATCACGCAACTGAGCAGCCTGTTCCTGCCAGTATGGATCACTGTCTTTGTAGTGATGCAAGGGCGCTCCAAGATATTTCACGGGTTTGTCAACGAAGTGGATATTAGAAAAAAAATCAGAGTAACCGGACCATGCACCATGCCAGAAACCTATACACTTTCCCCAATTCACCGAACTTCCAGATACAGAGCAGTACTGTTTAACTTTTTCCACCGCATGTGTAATACTCTCATAGTCAGTGCAAAAAATGGCGATGTCGTCTGCATAGGCGAGAAGCCGCACTTCGACCTCATGCAGTTTAAATCCACGTATACATTCACTCTTTACAACACTGAGACAAAATGATTCAATGTATAAAGAGAGAGAGATAAAGAGAAGAGGAAGGCAGGGAAGGTTAACCAGAAGGTAGTATCTGGTATGCTACCCTAATGTATAAACAACAGTGGAGATAAGGGACAGCCTTGACGCACAGATCTCTGTACACTGATGGGCACACCGACAACCTTGTTGACAATCAATTGTGTGGAGCAATCCCGATATGCCATAGCCACGCCGTTTCTTATTACGTTTCCTACATTGACATAATCTAGCAGAGACAGAAGTATTTCATGGGGGGACTTTGTCAAACGCCTTTTCTAAGTCAATTTGGAGCATTGCCACTGGGGCACCGATTGTGTCGCAACACTCTAGTACACTAAGAGATGGAGTGAGAGCATTTATTTCTTTATGTTGTAAGTAATGTCCGTGATCTGTCTTTTCATTTCCTTGTTTAGAAGCGCAGATTTGAGTGTATCCGCGCGTGCGACAACCAAACGGACTGTAGTTCATGTGTTTGTTTTGTGCTTCGCGAGATCGGAGCGTCAATCTGACACGTTTTGTAGTAAAAAACAGATCAGCGTTACTGAAGATATGCACGGCATTCGCACTGACTCGCTAAGCGGTTAGTCATTTCTGTGTAGGAAACATCGCACTTCTCAACTGCACACTGAACAATTCGGTTTTCTTCACCCCCTTGGACACATTTTCGGTCATTCTTGTTCACGTTCCGCGACTACAGCCATAATACTTCACGGTAGCAGTACCGTATACATTAGGCTTATGACAGCAGGCTCCGTGTGTGACGTTCGTAGCGAAAAACATGAATGCCTATTGATATACGAACAATGAAATAACCACTTGAATTTAGTTTCGATCGTGACCGATTCAATGAGGTCATATTCGTTTATTTAACTACACAAATCCCAAGCTAGAAACGCGGATATTAAGAGTTTCAAGTGCCTTCAATTGTGCTGAAATTCGCTGGGAGGCGCTGGAAACGCTGTTCTTTTTTATTAGTCGTCTCCAACGTCATAAAAAACAAATATTATACTCTTTACTGCATATATGTGTGGTTATTAAGAAGTGGTCATCACTCGTGATGTGCCGGCACTTCGATATACAGATCAGGAGCAGGAGTATAACCACGTTTTACTCTCTCGTGTCTGAAGAGTATATGGGCATTCCACTCTCTCAGAGCGAGGTAGAGTATAAAGCAGTTTCACTCTCTCATTTCACAGAGAGTGAACAAGGCTTTCACTCCATCCGATGCTTTGCGAGAGTAGAAGAACACTCTGAAGAGTAAATCGGCCTTTTTACTCCTGCGATACCCTGCGCACTTTTTAGAGTGAGACCCATTAAATTAAAAGCCACACAATTCATGCTCGTTGCTGTGCAGTGACCCCTTCCCCACCTTTTTTCTTCTCTCACTGTTAGGGGTCCCTTGTCTATTCCACCGGTACACAAGAGTCCCCGAAAATTTATGGCTGAGAAACAATGCGCTAGCCAACACCCGACGTTTACCTCTCACAGCGGCAGCAAATAGTTCTCACATGGACAAATGCACATTGTAATATGGTGCGCTTTGTTTGGGTGTGCCCTAGCGAACACGCAAGATATTTTCGCGAGTGTAAAATCTAACCAATCTCTTTGCCGGTAAAAATTTCATGCTTATATCTGCTCTCCATTACGGAAGAGCCAGCCATATTTTTCCAGGTTGCGCTGCTGTCGCAAGGCCATACAAGAAACGAAATAGCACGCACAAAGATAGGTTAGCAAAACAGTGTCTGTGCCGCCCTTTTTTTTAGTCGAAAAAAAGGATTTTTTGCAACCGTTATCTGTTCAGAATTGCAATGAGTTTTCAGAAGATGATTTTCGTGAATAATTTTCAGCTAGAACATTATATCGCACGCAGGTGACCCACTATGGCAATGTCAGTATTTTTTAAAGAAAGTAAAATTGATTGCATGAGAGGGGGAATACAATGGTCACACTATTATGATGCCGACAATAGCTTACTAAGGTTCGTACCGTGACGAAAATTTGGTGACGAAAAAAATGGCATCCAGGTAACACCTATGTAAATTATTTGCAATAATCAAGAAGTGTTCATGAATGCGGCAACGATCCTATTGTGAGAATTTTTCGGTGGAACATAAAGTGTCACCTTTGTGGTTCTGCAATTTAAATGTAGATTTGATCGGCAACGAAACTGCAGCATATGGATCGCGGCAATAAATAGCCTTTAGATGTTCTGGAACCTGTTCCTCACGTACCACTCTTTGGATGAAAGAGTCGGTCGCGTTGGGTGTCCATTGTAGTGTCGTCTGCTTAAACAATGAAAGAAATATGCACTACCTCTAGGACTCTAAAAATTCTCTCAAGAATAGGTATTTTATTAAATTTCTAAAGTTATTGCTCCCAGAGATACCTATGCATCGTTTTTTAAAGCCGTAGTTTCTAAAAAACAAAAAAAATCTACAATACCAAGTATATCACCAGTTTCCTACTAAATATTGCATTGTCCATGTGACAATTCACATTACTATGATTCACTATAGAAATTTACGGATCTCTTAGAAATGGCATCGCACTCTCCACAATAGCATAAAAATTATTGCGGTTTTACGTCCCAAAACCACGATTGATTGTGAGGGACGGCGCACTGAAGGCCTACAAAAATTTTGACCGCCTGGTGTCCTTTAACACGCACCTAATTCTAATTAACCGGGCCTCTAGCATTTCGCCTCCATCAAAATGTGCCTACCACGGCCGAGATTTCATCCCGCGTCCTAGTATGCACAAGGTGAATGCCGCCCTCTGCCTATCAATTCATGCTGTTGCAGAACCAAGGACATTTCCTAATATGGGCGCCACGATTTCCCTCATCAAGGCCCGCACTTCGGACAATGCAATATGTAGTTCAGTGAACAAGAGCATCACTGACTAGCCACAAGCAGTAATTGGTTTTAAAAAGAATCGGATGAGTTCTTGTTTTTCAGTTTTTACCTGACATGCGTTATTTCATATTGTGGGCATTTATGTACTTCTTCCTCACATGTGCATTATCACAATCATCATCATCCGTTTTTCTCTCTGTCCTCATCGTCACCGTGTCATCATCATCATCATCGGTGTGTGCGCGCTCTGCCCGTTCGGTTCCGAGGCGTTACGTCTAATAAACGTCGTTCCAACCAAGACGTCATACGTGGTGGAGGTGTTGGGTCCTAATTTGCATCTGCTGATAACCTCTTTTAGTGGCTATAAATATTAAGCACTAGGACATTCATTCAGAGAAAGAGACATTATCGTATGCAATAGCCAGAAGGAAGCCAGAATTATATTTCAGTGAGCAACGCAAAAATAATGCGCAATAACGTTGTAATGATACATATCCCAAAGATCTGTGAAAATAAAATGGAGCATTAAGTAACATAGGGTAGCATCACAGTTCTTTCTGTGGGTCGCAGTCGAGCACCATAACTACTAGACCACCGGGGCGGGTGCTCATGAGAAGGGTTCATCGACAAAAAGCTGGAGTATAGTGCTAGCAGTCACACAATCACCTTCACCCCTCGTGTATAGAGGCGCACTAGCTGCCTGTTCACTTCCTCTGTGTGGTGTTCACGTGATTAAAATGTCGTCGAAAGACGGTAGTCTTCTGCCGGCCTACTACATGAGTCCTGGTCTCATCCGCGGCCACCTGTTATGCTGTTCTCGTACTATTTACGCCCTGGCATGATAAATGTAATGGAGGTTTGTTTGAACAGATTTGATTTTACCGCATTATCACTGCTGGCATGCCATGTGTTCGTACCTCCTCGACATGTCAGCAATGTTTGGGTCGCGTGTGGTACTGTATAGCATGATAGTTTCCAAAGAACAACTTCTGATACATCAATGTAGTTTATTGCGTGGAAGGGTCAATGGCTGTGCGCATGTGCTACTGGTGCACCGAAGTACCAGTTCAGCACGAGCTTCGGGCGTCTCTTCTGCCGCCCGGTACACTCGCTTAGCCTCTCGGTCGCTGACGATTTGCGCGTCGCGCACCTGGTCTGTGTACTGTTGCCTCCGGGTACGCCTCGACTGATTGTCTTTCGCTAGCCGCTGGGCTCGTTGCTCGGACGTTTCCTGGGCACGCTTGAGACGACGGGCGTCGGCACGCCGGCGCTTCTCCGCTGCAATTTGGTCTTCGGTCTTTTCCCTGCGTTGTCTGGGCATGTCTTGTACAGTGGGTTGTATTTCATCAGTAAAATCACGGGATGCTTTAACATAATCCGGGATCTGATTCCACTTTGGCTTAACGCCTTAAGTGCTTTATTTTTTTGAAAATTTCTCGACCAAAAGTGCCTATTTTTTTTATTGCTCATTT
Organism: Rhipicephalus appendiculatus; assembly: GCA_030522465.1. Classification (NCBI taxonomy): domain Eukaryota; kingdom Metazoa; phylum Arthropoda; class Arachnida; order Ixodida; family Ixodidae; genus Rhipicephalus; species Rhipicephalus appendiculatus. The sequence continues at coordinate 61,844 of JALIZH010013212.1, read as the reverse complement.
CGAATCTGATTGTACTAAAAAGAAGGTAGTCGATGTTTAAAAATGTTTTGTACCACATACTTAGTGAAATCAACACCATAAAGTTTATTTATGAACAATGCATAGCAAAGCAGCCACTTGGTGCTAATAATAATATAAAAACCTTATAAAAAAAACAGCTGCAGACGCCTATCCTTAGCCTACACTTGTGCAGGCTAAGCATCCTTGGGCAATTTCGCTCGGGAAGCTTCGGGACTGCGGAAAATTTCAAAACGCGGAATAACGCAAAGCGGCTTCACTCGCGAGCGCTCGCGATGTTCGCTTGCGAGCTGTCTTCACCATCACCGGAGTAGCTGCTCAATTCACCGACGTCGCTGTCTTTGCATCCGGACACAGTGCCCAGGGACTGGTGTGTGATCGCATTATATCAAGGACTGAGAGATGAACTCTGCTGCAAAGTGCGAACGTTTCTTGTGTGTCTTGTGTGTGAACGTTGCTGTTGACGCGTGGACATTGTTGATGAAGTGAGAACATTCCTTTTAAAAGGACATTGTTGTGCCTGAAATTCACAATACTCTACTGTTATTCATAAGTTCATGACGCAAATTATTAAGTAAGGGAAGAGGAGTAGCCGGAGCCATGTATAGGCACCAACCTCTCCTTAAACACATTTAATAAAAAAAAGATGAACATCTGTATCTGAATCATCATCATTCGAAGAAGATGACGAAAATGAAGACCTTCTTTTTCGGGCTGACGGGCCAGCTATGCACGGGTCGCCGCCACCACAGGCCATCTTTCCATACAAAAACCGCGCTACTGCCGCAGGAGAAAACTAAATCGTCGAGTAAATGCTGCCATCTAGTGTACGCCACGTAATCTAAGCCGCACACGAGCTTGTCTTGTCCTCAACACTAAAGGGGAGTACCTATTCCGCCAGGCCGAGCTCTGCTCGTCCAAAGCACTTTGGGGACAGTTTGGGCAGGACGAGCTCTGCTCGTCCAAAGCATTTAAGGGGTTAAAAAGAATTATATTACTCCATGTTCTATTCCCGACATACATATTGCTTGCTTGTTTGGCGTACGACATACTAAAAAAAAAACTATCAACACTTGACAATATTACAAAAGAGAGTCCATAGATGCTTCGAAAACTACAGGGGTGGGCTTCAAAGTTTGCGAACGCATGATTTATTAAACACACTATGCTGAAAGCTGACCAGGTATATTATTATAGGCTATTTTAACGTATAAAAACTATCAAACTCTGTACAGCTAAATCATCCCGATTCAAAATGTCACTACTCCCTACGCAATGAAACTAGGGTAATACCCAAGTTCAGAACAGTTTATAGTAGGCATCATATAAACTATCAGGTTCCTCAATTATTAAATCGCCTAATTCCCCATGATTTTGGTACTTTCTGGAAAAAAATCTATGGAACTGCATAATATAGAGCATAATACAGACCGTCCGACGTGGTTCGGAGTCAAGGACCACATGACGGACTATAACGACATCACGAAGGCCTACCGCCTGGCTCGCAGGACTTACCCACTCCCGCACAAGCGGTTGAGTCGCGCGGAGGCTGTACTACTGAGACAGCTCCAGACCGGATCGCTTCCGAGCCCGGCACTGATGCATCGCATGGCCTCCGAGACATACCCGACCGACAAGTGCAAGGTCTGCCCGAGGGAGACGGCAAATCACACGCACATCTTGTGGGACTGCATCAAACACCCAGAGAAAGCAAGATCAAGAACGATCCCTTCGCGGCTCGAGGCGGCCGCGAATAGCTACGACGAGGACGAACAGCTCTGGGCCGTCCAGCAGGTCCTCGGAGCGCTCGAAAGGCAGGAACTCAGCGAGCCGGCAATGGCGAGCGGAGACCCGCGCCGAGTAACGGCAACCCCGAAGACGACGTAGGCCCCGTCGGGACGCGCGAGCGCCCAACTGCGGGCACAAATAAAGTTTTATCCAATCCAAATGCGCTGAGCAGCTTCGCCGCTTGCGTCGGTGGCGTAACCGATATAATGAACAAGGATGAAAAGGAGCGAACGCAGAGTCTGTCGATAGCACAAGCCACTTACCTCTAACCTCGCTTTCTTCCTCGGTCACGCGCGCTGGCCCGCAGTCAGAGCTCTTGCACATCCAGGGCTGGCACGTTCGTTGCGGCTGGCTTCTCTTGTCGTAACAGGGCTGTCGGCGTTTCGCTTGGTTCGCGACGCCTGCAATGCTCAGTGTGGTGCATGTAGCACTCGAGCACTGGTAGTTTATACGGCGATATGTAACGATTGTTACACTGCTACAATTGCGGATAGAGAAAAGTTCAAGCACAGTTGGTGTTGCCCCAACACGAAGATGAGCTTAGAATGTGCATTATGGAGTATTTCAGTCATCAGTGAATTTCTTTTTAGACAATACATATATTTTTTTATATAAATGTTACGACTGTCGGTCCGATGTCGTCTTAGCAAAACGAAGTCTGCGCCGAGGCGGAAAAGCTTTGCGGCAGCTAAAGTTACACTGAAATGAGCAATTAACACAATTCAGAAACAGTTTAAAATATTACCTTCAGGGTATTAATGAGAACTAACAGAGAATAATGTTTTGGCATTATTGTTTATATTTATATTGATATTGACAATGATATATTGTATGGGATAGTTGTTTATATTAAAAAGTTACAGGACGTGAAATTTAATGGCTTACCTACTGTTTAAAAATCTCAAAAAACACGTAGTTTGCGATAACAATAATCGAAATTGCGGGCCCCAATCCAGGTGTTACTGAAACTGAGCGCTCCGGGCCAATGCCACCTAAAAAAATATCAGGCCTGCTCACTGCCTCTGTGACGTCACGCGTCTTGACCAAGCGAGCGCGCACGGGAGGCTGTGAAGCCATTGCCACCAACGTCTTCCGTGAAAAGATCAAGCGTTCGCAGCGAGTTTTACATGTGCATAAGTTTAATTTTGCCTTTTGCGTCGGAATTGGCGCTGGTTTAAGGAATGTATTAAGCTTTAATAATTTTTTTGGTGATTTATCTTTAAGCCATGTTTTATTTCACTTAAAAATGAGAGATCGTACGCTATCGAACGTGTGACCGGTTTATAAGAGCAATGATTGATGGCCCAACAATGTGACGACAGTAATACAGTATATTTTATTCAGTCTTTATTCTTTTTTTACATACACACATGACACACTGTCCAGAACATGCACAGAAACTGTTCGTATTCATTTGCAAAACTTCTGCAGTTTTCTCTGCCAAGTTCGCGCTTTTCTACTGTAATGCCGGTTCTCGGGTCGGTGTACTTGGTAGTCGTCCTTAAGTATTCCGTCTTGAAATGGAGCTCACACACCTTACAACCATTTAAGCAGGCGATTTATGGCAACATTTCTACTCCACATGCCCCTTATGGACTAAGGTACAAAACAGGGAGATCTTTGTGTCTGCAGGCATCCAAATGCGGCTGAAGAGCAGAAGTACATATTTCAAGAAAATAAATTAGGCAAAGGTGCTGGCGATACTGGCGCCTAATTATAATACCGCAAGAAAAATGGTAGCTGCAGCGGTAAGAAATACTACGTACTACATAACACATGCACGAAGCCACGCACCAGCCCTCCTTCCCTTTTCCCAACAAAGTAATCAGAGGTGTTACAACAAGCCCTAGGCGCTGTGCGCAACTATCGAAATGTTTACCGACCCAGAAGGAAAAACGCCTGTTCTGATAATATATTGTCACGCGCGTTTAATGCTTCATTTTGATGTGTTCAGGATGCGAGCAGCAGAACGTAAAACGCATCTCTCGCTCCGCTTGTGAAATCGGTTGAGCGGAACGTCATCTTTCAGTCAAGCAGACCGCGTCTCGGCAAACGTGCGCGCCAAAAATGCGAAATATATGCACTTCCCAGCACAATCTCGGGACGCTAGGTTGTTGTGGGGCTGAGCGCCAGCGACACTAAGCTAAAAATGTCTAATGTCAAGGCTTGCGCTAACAAGTCACAAGCATCATTTTACACAAAGAACCGGACAAATCAAAAGCGTACCTTCGAATCACGCAGAGAACGCATATCGGTGTCATCCCGACGAACGGCACGCTCTCATTTCGCTTTCTGGTCGTCCTTGGGGAATGAAAACACTTGGACCTCCGGTACAAACCGGTGACAGTTGGGCCTGCAGCACTGCCCCACTGGGAAAGCTTGCAGGTGTGCACTACGCGAACATTCAGCGAACGAAATACATCATATCAGCACGCAGCACTTCACAGACGCAGAAAAACACAGTCATCTTCATGCAGTCGCCAAAAGAAACACCAGCACAACACGACAGGCTTCGTCAGGCTTAGCAATGCTGCTCTCTCGAACGACGGGAGCATGCATCCGCACGTCTACTCGGCAGCAGACAAGGGGCAAAACTGAGTGACGTCAGAGGCCATGCCCGGCGTAGTGAGCAGGCCTGAATTATTTTTCTAGGTGGCATTGCCCGTGCGCGCTCGCTCGGTCAGAACGCGTGAGGTCACAGTGGCAGTGAGCAGGCCTGAAATTATTTTTAAAGACGATAGTCTTTCTTGGGATACCTAAACGGAAAAATTTTGGTCTGTCTGTCTGTCTGTCTATCTGTCTGTCTGTTTGTCGGCACGTCACACGATTCAGCTAGATGGCCAAACTTTAACCACCTGCCTTACGACCTCCAATCTTGACCAAGAAGCAAGTGTTCATACGGGTGAGCGTGGGCAATTAAAAATCAAATATTACGCATACCTGAGGCACAACATCAATACCTTAGTACTATTCACAGTGTTACTTTAAAACAAAATCTATAGATACATAATTATAAAGATCCTAGTGTTTATTACGCGGCGCTGCTGTGTACAAAACAAGTCTCCGCCCAGTGATTTAACTTCGACGCTGTGGCTGGCTGTGGTCTACACGGTAGCGCCATCTACAGCGCTACCGGGGAACATCAACACAAGCCGATGTTCCCCGGTAGCGCTGTAGATGGCGTCCTCTTCTGTTTTATCAATGCCAGCCAGATGCGGCTGATTCATCGTAGAAGAGCGCTGTCTCAGGCAAGGCAAAACATATATGGCCGCTTGATGAAATACGACCCACTCTACAAGACATGATCAGAGAACGCAGAGAAGAGACCGACGACCAAATTTCAGCGGAGAAACGCCGGCGCCCGTCTAAGCGCGCCCGGAAAACGTCCGAAAAACGAGCCCAGCGGCTAGCCCAGCTATTAAATTGTGGTACTCATGCCGCTCATGCAGTGCAGTCGGCACAAGACTATCGTCTTTCGACGACATTTGCAGCGAAGCACGCAGATACGCGGCCAATTTTTCTAAGTGGGATTGGCTGAGCACATTTCAGGGGGTCACGCAATCGACTGGGGGAAGGCACGTGTTCGCGTTAGCGAAAAATGACTGTCACAACGTATTCATTTTTAGTCGCTCTTGATACTGACCACTCCTCGCACTCTGAACACGAGCGATGGCAATATACCTTCAGTAGATGAGCCCCGCCCACGTGCTATATTCGAGCGTATTTAAACCTAACTGTTGGGACACATGTTTTCATTTTACTTATAAAAGGCTCCCGTGGTAGAGCCGCAGCGTCATTTTGTGTGTGTGTTGAACTGGTACAGATCACAAAGTACGGCACAAAAAATTCAGATTACCTGAATTGATGTTCATGCTTACGCTACTGTAAGAGGTGGGTCATGCCAGGAAAATAAATTCAGCTTACTGTGATGCAGCCTTGAGTTCTGGGTCGGCCCGCTATTGTTCGGCGAAGTCGTCGGCACGTAAGGTCTCTAAGAAGCGATCACCGTCTTGGTCGTCCTGCGGCGGTGTGTCAACAGGGGCTCAATACAGGCAGTCGTCGTCGGAGTGCTTTCTTGCGGACTTGTAAACGGCAGTAATGCCGAATTCCGGAAGTCGCAGATTCCACCTTGTCAGGCGACCTGAAAGTTCCTTCAGTTAGCTAGCCAACACAAGCCGTGGTGGTCACCCACAACTTTGAAAAGCTTGCCGTAAAATTTTAGTACGGGTGAAACTTTGATGTAGCGCAGATAGCAAGGCACTTCTTTTCTGTTGCGGAATAGTTGAATTCCGCCTCAGATAGCGCCCACATAGCGTAACTGATAACCCTTTTTAGTCCGTCAGTCCTCTGCACAAGAGCGGCCCCGAGCCCACCGCTGTTTGCGCTGGTGTGAATTCTCGTTTCGGCGTATACGTCGATGTGCTCAAGTGTCGGAGGCGTTTGTAAGCGTCGTTTCACTTCTTTGAATTCTTCAACTTGTTCCATAACCCACTTGAATGCCACGTCGGTTTTCGTGAAGGGAATTAGTGGATCGGCGATCCGTGAAAATCCCTTCACGAAACATGTGTAATAGGAGCAGGAATCGAGAAATCGACTAATGGCGTCACGTGGGTGGGCGGCGGGAAGGCAGCGATTGCTTTTTTTCTCTTTTTTTTCTGTTTTTTCTGGATCGGGGCGAACTCGAGACTTGCTAATTACGTGGCCCAAGAACAAGACCTTCTCGTACACACAGCTGCACATTTCTGCATTCAGTTCTCGCAGTCGAGCGAATAAGTTGTTTGCGTTTCTTTAGAGTTTAACAAAGACATTAACAAACACTACACACTAACCGAAAAGAATAAGTGGTCCAATGCGGTATTTGGGAACATACATACATAAAAATAACTTTATTCGAGTCCTGAGCGACAAGACTACGCGTTTTTCCTGAACAAAATATGCTGGGACGCGCACTTCTTGAAAGTTAGTCTCATGAGATTTCCTATGTGAAGTAACCCAGATGGCGCATTTCCTGCGCGCCCAGAGCACTCAATTTCAATATTTCCTGCATTGGGGCCCTCAATTTCGATTATTAAAAGCTTATACCAAATGTGTTTACTTATATTTTTTTATTTATAAAATCGGTGAGCCGTAAATTTTGCGTCCTACCGTTTTTCATTATAAACAACTGCACTCAAAAATAAAAGTTAATTATTGAGTACTTGTTAATTGCTTATTTCAGCGTAACTTCATTTTTCACCTCGTGTGCACTTCGTTTGCGAAGATGACAAACGCCTGGCAGTCGGAACATTTTTCTGAAAAAAAAAATTTAAATTCACCGTGTATAACATCTGCACCTTACCTACACCTACACCGTGTATAACACCTACACCTTATTATGTCGGAGCAGATACCTGGAGGCTTACGATAGGGCTCCACTGAAATTGAGGCCGATGCATCCAGCCATGTCAAGGAAAATGACTGGCGTGACCTTAAGGGTAAAGAAGATAGCAGAGTGGGTCAGGGAATGAACGGGTTTTAAGGATATCTTAGTCGTACTCAAGAAGAAATGGGCATGGCCAGGGCATGTAGCGCGCAGGGTAGAGAAGCGGTGGTAACAGTCTGGATTCCAAGAGAAGGCAAGCGCGCGAGGGGGAGGCAGGAAGGTTGGTTGGCAGATGAGATTAATAAGTATATGGGGATAACGTGGGCGTAGCAACCAGAGGACCGGCTTGATTGCTTGATTGGCGGTACAAGGGAGAGGCCTTTGCCCTGGAATGAGCATAGTCGGGGTGATGATGATGATGATGATGACGAAGATGATGCAATGATTTGTCTTTGCGACCGGTCATATTGAAACGAAATAGCTGCCGCAGTGCGGCGGCAATGAATACAAAAAGGAACAAGTGGCGGTTTTGGTTGCTGCATGGTCGCTATCTTGTCTACGCTTGAATGTATTGTAAGTAGACTTATGCCCACGCTACACATTACATTATCGGTTGGGCGCGGGCCAATCAATCCTACCAATCTTCTAGGTTTTGAAAGACATTTTGTGAAAGGTGTCGGGAATCCAGGGACGCTGAATAGTCATCTGCGCAGTACATGGTGTGGTCACTTCGTCAGAAAGAGGGCTGCTTGGCTGGGGCACTTTCAGGGGACCTATCTAGGGCTAACGCTTTGCAGATGTCTGCCACAACGGTGAACAAGATATTCAATTTTACCATGTGATGTGGGTCACGACTGGAGCCATCGGTGCGCGGAGAATTCTATACCATTGCGCCTTGAAATCCAGCGCCTCCACTATTCTCAAAACGCAAAAAAAAATAAATCATGGAACCGCTGCGCGGCAAAGAACTGTTAGCTTGATATTCTGCCAGGAGATACTCGGACGCGAAAATTTTGGCGGAGTTGTGACCTGGAACGCTGTGCCTCTAGGAATAAGTTCTGCCGGGAACTTTAACCTTGTTTGTAAGCGCTCTTTGTTTCCTAGTGAAATGTAAGACCTTTCCTTTCGTATACATACTGGGCATGATTAAACTTGCATACGTTGGAAATCTTCCATTCCATGGTCAATCACGCGTGTTGGTGACCTTTATGTGCTTTCTATGTTGGACAAAATGTAAGCTGCATAGGCTATTCGTGCAAGTATGTTGTCAGCATTCCCTGTGCTTACGTCTCAATCAAACATATTTTGTTTTTATTTGATTTAATTTGCCTTCTCTGTCTGAGAAACTTTTGTTATCGCACGTCACGGTGTTCGATCATTTCATCGTCCCCCGCTGTCTATGTTAATGATCGTCAATATATTTGCCCCAAGTTTACATCCAAGCCCCCTCCCCCTCAAACAAATTCATGTCCGCCCAGCTGGCAAAACGCATACATTTACGTGAACGCAGCGCATTTTTAGGGCATAATCCACAGCTGGGCCAGTAGTTGAGAGTTCTTGAGGATATTCAAAACCAGCGCAAACACGACGTCGACACCGAAGAAGAAGGAGGCCGAAACCACAGCACTGTGGTTTGTCGCTTCTTCATCTGTGTCTGCGTCGTGTTGGCGCTGTTTTTCAATAGGCTCAATTATTTTGGGAACAAGAGCTATAATGATGACCGGAGGCTAGGCGATGATCTATAGTCTATCTGTAGGCGATAAGGGCAACAATTAGTCAATAATAGCAATCGGATGAGGGCAGCCTTCAATATCAAGTGAATTCAGCATTGACCCTCTTTTTTATGTCTAACAAGAGCGAATGTTGCACGGAAGCAAAGCGAGATTTATTATTATGTAGCACAAGCATGCGGCGAGCTGCAACTCGTAATCCTTTAGGTTGAGGCTGCGAGTGATCTGGGTCATATTCTAGCATAAACTTTCGTACATCGTTAGTTTATAAATACTCAGAGCAGACCCCCCAAGGGAATTTAAATTCACGGATTGGGATCTTTTCTGCGAAATCAGGGTGCAGGGTGGTGAGAACCGGGAGTCACCAGATTCTTTCGATCACTGGGTGGCACAGCTCAAGGAGGATGTAGCTGCGGCTACCAAGTTCATAGTTACTGATCTTAGGGTTGACAGAATGGACAGCCGTCTAGCGCATTTGCTCGAAGCTAAAAGCGCCCTTCTTCGATGGAAGGGACAGAAGCTCAACAGCAGGTTGCGGGAAAAAAATCGCTGAGCTGAATTCCGAGATTGAGGAACACTGCCAGACGCTCTCTAGGCAACAGTGGGACGAGGTTTGCAACTCGGTCGATGGCCAGATGCGCATGGAGGGCAAGTGGAACTTGCTGAAGCACCTACTCAAAGAATCAAACTCGAGATCTAACCTGAGGGGTGCAATAGACCAAATCCTCCATATGGGAAAACAAGAAGACTCAGAACGAAAAGTTCTCGAACTACTCGCGGAAAAATATCTGCCGGTTGATCTCTCATACGACGGCGACTATCCTCCTTACAAGGGTCCGCGTGTAGAGTCCCTAGACGAACCTTTCAGCACAGTTGACGTGACAGAAGCCCTCATGAGATTGAATGCACGATCAGCCCCAGGCCCGGACGGGATCTCAAACCAAATCCTTCGTAATCTGGACGATGCTTCTGTACGAATACTCACGGACGAGATTAACAAGGTACGGGAACAGAGAACAGGGCACCGTCCCGGAATGGTGGAAAGAGGCGTCAGTCATCTTTATCCCGAAACCGGGACGTCCACTGGATCTTTGTAATCTAAGACCCATATCGCTTACATCCTGTATAGGAAAGGTGGCCGAACACGTCATTAAGCCGCATTAGACAACACATTGAAGACCACGGTATCTTTCTGTACAACATGATTTGCTTCCGACCGGCATTATCGACCCAAGATGCCATGAAGTTGACAAAACACCAGATTATCGACGTTCAAACCAGAGATGTCAGAGCAATCCTGGGACTAGACCTGCAGAAAGCTTTTGACAATCTCTCCACTACCCATATTCTCAACTCCATCTCTAGTTTTGGCTTGGGGCATAGATTCCATGCATTCATCAGCTCTTTCCTCAAAAGCAGAAAGGCCATGATTAAGATAGGAGATCTCAAATCAGACCATTCGTTCTTGGCTCCAGAGCCACGCCACAGGGTTCAGTGGTCTCACCACTTTTGTTCAGTATTGCTCTTTGTGGGCTTTCCAAGAGGCTCTCGCCAGTAAAGGGCGTAGGTCATGCCCTTTACGCCGATGACATCACTGTCTGGTGCACGGGTGGCAGGCAGCGAGGGCAGAGTAGAAGAGGCACTCCAACAGGCTGTAGAATACACCGATGCTTTTAACGCGATAGCGTTAAAGAGCTCGTTTCGCAGAAATTCCGGCGTCGGCGTCGGTGTCGGCGTCGTTGGTTGTGAGCGAAAAATCATCATCTTGTCCGTGACCGAAAAATCATCATCTTGTCCGTGACCGAAAAATCGAGAAAGATGCAAATAAAATAAATAATAAAAATTTTCGGGTCCGAGTGAGGATCGAACCCGGGTCGTCTGCGTGACAAGCAGGTGTTCTACCACACAGCCATGCCTCTGCTTGGATATACTGTGAAAAGAACTTCCTCTGCTTGGAAATGCAGTGAAAATAACTTCCATGCTTCGCAAACGCAAGCGTCCTTTATGTAGGCGTCGCAATATAACATGTAATATCCCAGGAATATTGCGTGGTACAAGCGTAAATTGCCATCGGGCGTCAGAATATGTGACTATCATAACGATTCCATAGTTTAAAGCCAGCCACCCATTACAAACGGCACACACCTTACTGCGCGTATTCCCTTAACACCACGTAGTGGGTGCATAGCAAGTTCGAAAACATTTCCCACATTTGCCGCGCATAATTTCTCCTGGTTTAAAGCATACTACCCATTACATAGTATGCACTAAGTGATTGAAGTACGCACTAGGGACGGGATATCGCTATCGTGTTCAACTCTTAAAGGCGAAGCTTAAGGGTCCCCCCAGTTTTTCTTAGTGGTGCCGGACTCCGATTTTCTCCAACCAAATCGGAACTTTTGCTATACAGACCAAATAGAAGGGGTGTCAAACCTAAGGGCTGGGTCCCCCCTTTCGGACATCAATATCAGGCCTTCGCACTAGCTCTGGTCATCTCATCCCTAAGGTAGAGGTAATCAGAGTACTTGGTATGCTTATAGAGGCTAATGGCACTAATAGGCAGACCATAAACAAGCTCACAGCTAAAACGTCAAGCATGATTCGGCTTATCACCAGGGTCTCAAACTCAAGAGGTGGCCTCAGGGAGGACAATCTACTAAGGCTGTTCCACGCTTTCTTAATGAGCCACATTACTTACGTTGCTGCCATGCACTGCTGGCAAAGTCATGAAAAGACTAAGCTTAATCTCCTGATCCGCAAGAGCATCAAAAGAGTGCTAGGGGCCCCTTCGAATACTACCACGGAACGCCTCATGCAGCTAGTATTCGCAACACGTTGGAAGAGATCATCGAGGCACAGCATACGGCTCAGATGGCCAGGCTCTCCTCCTCGGCCGCGGGCAGGAGCATCCTGGCCATCCTAGGGTATAGTGCGGCTCTAGAAGAGGAAGCGTAAGCAAAGTCTTACTAAGAAGCAAGGGCCAACGTTATGGTCTTTCCGTTTCCCCGCAACGTGCACCCGCAGCCCAACGCGGGTAGGCGGAAGGCCAGAGGTGATGCCCTGCTCAAAGACATTCGTGCAAACCCGGAGTCTGCATGCTTCGTAGACGCAGCGCAGTACGGTCGATCAGCCAACTTCTCGGTCGTCGCAGTTGATCACGCAGGTTGTGTTACCCACTCCCCGTCTATCAGGAACGCCACTCCTGCTAAAGCTGAACAGGTAGCTATAGCTCTCGCTCTCCTTGACGATTCCCGGTAACACATCTACACAGACTCACGAGCGGCGGTCCGAGCCTTTGCGTCCGGATCGGTATCGGCTGAGGTAATTAGTATATTAGGTCATAGGGATATTTCTCCTCACACCATCATTTGGTTACCGGCTCACCTCGGGTCACATCTGGCCTCCAGGATCTTCATAATGACCTTTCCGATGCTCTTTCCTTTCTCTCCCCTGCTTTGGTCACTGTGGTGTGGGTGCCAGGTCACGCGGGGATTACCGGTAATCAGCTCGCTCATGAGCTTGCCCGCGAGATTAATAGCCGGGCGCCGGTGGCCCCTTGGCCGTACCCGCCCATAGCGGACGAGGCACAGTTCTACAAGAAAACTCTGAAGCAGCACTACAAAAACCTCCGGCATTCATTGAAGACTCTACCGCCACCACACCCTTCCCTCTCCACTGCCCAAACACACACACTAAGAGCCATTCAACTCAATACTCTGATCACTCCAGCACGCCTATTCCTTTATTGCTACCGCTCCGATCCTTCGTGTCCTAATTGCCCATGTACGTACGCAAACGTAGAACACGTCCTCTTCTCATGCCCCGCTGCCCTACAGTCCCCTCACTATCCTAACCCCCCACCTCCCCACTGGCGGGTGTGGTTGGCGTCGGCGGCCTTCGCCGACCAGCTGGCCATGGTCCTCCTGGCGGAGGAATATCTATAGGTCTTAGTTTGACCTGTAATAAAGTTGTTTCTCTCTCTCTCTCTCCACGACCAACCTAAACGAGATCGCCCACGCCCGAGCACGCGAACTTACTCACCCTGTTGGGCAGCCTGGGGGATCTTCAAACTCCAACCTAGCGGTCTTTAGGGACGTTCTCCTAACTTTCAACGAGGTGACTAAGCATTACCAGCTGGGCAGAAGGGTTTCTCCCTTCCTCATGTGAAACTCTTTAGGGCACAGGCATCTACCCTCCGCATGCTTCAAACCAGGTCATATCCAAATCTTCATTTTCACGGCCAGTTCTTTGAAGGCATTGATCCAACATGCCCAGATTGTGGCTCCGCATCTACGTTAGACCACATGCTCTGGCAGTGCCCCTAGTAACAGAGTTCTCAACGCACGACCGAAGAGGAATGGAGCTCTGCGCTACGGAGCTCAGAACTTTTACATCCACTCAGGGCCGTCCAGAGGTCCCACGACGCGGCGATGAGGCTCGGCCTACCCGTCCCTACGTGAGAGCGGCCCGCTGCTCTACCGCCTTGAGCGGTAGTGTTCCTCAGGACCTCAATAAATTTCTGTGTCTGTCTGTCTGCACTTTCAAAACAAAAGGCACGTCAGTTTTTTAAATGACAAGGAGAGTATTATTAATAGCCAGTGAACATAATGCTCCAAACTGACATATTTTTTTTTTCGGAACGATTGTTCACTACCACCAGCTGTCGTTATTCTTCTATATATTCTGGACAACTTTACTGGGCGTCAGTATTAGGCGCACACCAGCGCTCACGTTGAGATGACTACACCCAAAAGTCTTCTTTTTTTCTTTGTGCTTGTAGTCTCAGTGATGTAAGTACAGCTTTGTGTATTACACTCAGTGCTTCGAGAGTTGGGCCCAAGTTCGCAAACCGTTTCTTTTGTAATTCCTCTATATGCATGGCCTAATGCCTTCATTAAATATATTGGACAATAACGATATTAGATTACTTTTTTAGACTTCATTGTTAAGACGTTTTTCTGTGCGCGGGCGCTCTTCGTTGCGCTTCGCGAACATTTTTTTACGGGTGAATGTTCTCACTTTTGACGGCCCCATTACGCGTAGTTCTTGAACAGCGTGCATCAATTCGAATTTCTGCATCATTGCGCATCTTCTGTAAATTCCTATAGCGACACATTTTCAAGTCACAAGCGAGGATCCTTTTTTATTTTGGCATGGCTATTTCTTATTATTTACGTTTTTTTAAAGGGCGCGGTTTCTCCTTCTATAACATTTGCCACTTTATTTTCACCTTGTGCAAGGCGCACCCCAATCTGTCCGAACTATCTCGAATGTTGACGAAGATATCACAGCAAAAGCACCACGTCCGCAATCGGATTGCGAATCGTGGAGTAGAGACTTCCACATAAATCAATATCGCGCGAGAGTGAAGAGGAGCATGTGCGTGGGCGTTACAGGGTTAATTAGGATAACCTGTGGGATGATGGCGGCAGTGAGTGAAGGAGCACAAATCGTCTGCATTTCACGCGTAGCCTGCATGCGGCTTTACAGAGCCGATATATATTGAGCCTCGTTTGAGGACGTTTCATGTTTCTTATGTTGTAATACGAACAAACACGAGGGCGCAACGGAAGACATGAGGGAACAACTCTCTTATAAACCATCGTTTAGAGCACAATGTCGCTGCTTAAATACCAATGTTGAAGAAGGAAGGGAATAGTGGCTATATCACCATCGCGCCGTCTATCGCCTTATTGGAACAGCGCCACGGCTTTCCATTTTTTCTGACGACGAAACAGTACAATAAGTGAGGACGCGGAAAAGGCACACCAACTACCACATGCAGCGCTCTTATTTGTGTGCCTTTTATACATCCTTGTTTATCACGCTTTTCCTGTTCTTCGAGGTGGTTAACCAACTAGCCGACTAGTGTACCTTTCCGTATCCATGTCTGTGGCAATTTGAATCATGATAAGTTCTGAATTTGCCTCTGCGAAACATCAAGTACTCCTAGTGATGTCCTTCGCTACTTTATAGCATATGGCAACACGTGCAGAGCTTTCCGCACTGCTTTCGTATATTGTTGTTATAATTGGCTCCATGTTATCTTAGGTCTATTTTGTCTAACCCAGGTAGCATCCCGACTCTCTTAGCGAGGCAGTATAGCTCAGTGTACTGCACACTGCCTGCAAGAAGATTGGAAAAATGAGTGAACAAAACTGTTAAGGCGAAAACTTCATATGTCTCATATATACGGACGTGACCATGAGACTTCGCAGCTTGAGGTTTTGTGCGCAAACCCTGCGGCTCGTACAAAAGGTATCACGACAGCGTGTGCGTTTCATGGATAGAGGTCGTCTAGCTCCGTCGTCATTTTGTCCTCGCGGAGTTTGCTAGAGTCACTTGACCGGCCGTATGCCTTGTGACTAGACGCGTGCGAGCTGTGTCTTCACTTCGTCTCTGCGTCATGCGCGTCAATAAAAGAATATAAAAATCCGCGTTAGCGTGTCATAAAGTGCAGGGTGAAATAGTCAAAGCGGACAGCTTTCGCCTTCGGCCGA
The DNA here is from genome assembly GCA_030522465.1 of Rhipicephalus appendiculatus. Classification (NCBI taxonomy): domain Eukaryota; kingdom Metazoa; phylum Arthropoda; class Arachnida; order Ixodida; family Ixodidae; genus Rhipicephalus; species Rhipicephalus appendiculatus. The sequence goes on along the minus strand of JALIZH010013212.1, from coordinate 46,446 downwards.
CACAGGCGAGGACATGAGGGACCGTGCGATTTCTTCTAACCTTTCTTACATTTTCTGCAAGGCACCTACAGGTGTATGCTACTTGAAATCGCTCTGCATTCTCATTATATGCCAGTATTACAGTCTATCTGCTGACTTTTTTTTAATTTCGAAAGCCTGCCCTTAGGCATAGTAATTCAGCGCACAGCCGCTACATAAAAAGGAAGGTGCGTTCGTCACTCTCACCTAATGCAGCAGTGTAGTAGTCATGTACGATAGTAGGATGATGATGAATTTACATGGGCGTTTGCAGTATAATTTACGTAAAATTTGTAAATGATTGTTCTGCAGAAAAGGATATATTGCTCCGCTTTTGTTTTTCAAATAGTACTAGGTTTATTGTTTATTAGTTAGCATAGTGTGTGACAAAATGTTGTCATAAATGAGTGCTTTGAGAGCTCCAGCATTACTGAATTGTCTGTGCAATGACTACGATAGAACATTCATGGTTGTGTTCGTGATAGACATCTTTATACACACTTTTTCACTTCACATGCTACAGAGACGGCGTAATTGTACTTGATGCAAGCGCAGCTCATATCACTTTTCTTCTGCACCATCAGTACCTGTGCATTCATTAACATTTTTCAGGTATGTGAGCTGCAGTGCTGTGACTTGCGGCCAAGGTGTAAGTTTTTTTTTGTGAGGTTCAATGATAACCCGTTCTTTCCCACTTACCTAGGTGAAATGATTTGTTTCCTATATGATCATTACCACATATATAACTTCAGCGTTCAAAAGTTGTGTTGAAGAAACTCAGTAATGTAAAAAGAACACTCGAAGAATGCTCGGACATCTCAGCAGAATCGCGACGACAACTGGAAGAGTGGCCTTTAGAGAGTTTGTTGTAAAATGTCGTGGGCAAGCTCAACAACTACACTTCAAATGTATCATAAAATTTTTTTCTAAATAAGCAGAGCACCCACTATGCCATTATTCGTCATTCTGCGGTGAACCGCGACGTACGCACTGCGCGCCAGTTAAGTATTATGTGCAGTTTGTTGATGATTTAGCTGATGACGATGAACAATCATGGTTGAGCCCTCTGCAATGGGTGAGAAGCTTTAAAGGGGCCCTGAAATAATTTTGACGATTTCGTATCAACGCATTGAACAGGTAAAGCACGCGCTAAGAATGATTTGCGTACCGATTTAAGCTCTGTGCGTCCGCTGGGTAATATATTACAGCACTTTAAGGATGTTAATTACTACAGCTCGCATTGGCTCATCTGAACTTCTTACGCGCTTTACACGTAGCATTGTTCCATGTTACGTAGCACCAACGATCGATCTGGTTGGATATGACCAGTTCACGTCATTGAGCCTCTCGTGAACACCGAGCGTTGTGTACAATGTGCTCCCTGTTGACGTGGGCGTAGCGACATGTTTTATTTCTTGAGGTTTCTTTTCTGGGACACAATGAATTATTTTAGGTGTGTTGCGTGCCACAAATCCCGCAGTTCGTACCTTATAAAGCTGCGACATCATGTAATGCTTGTATGATATCTGGCAAGCGGATTCGCTTCAGCTCGTCGCTGCATTGGGCAGCGGGTTCTCGCTATGCGGTCAACGCCAGGATCCACGCGTCTGCGGCTGTAATTCAAACCCTGGAAACGCAGCCACTTTGCTCGAATTTGCGCTGATCGGTGATCGTTCTCAAATACTTTCATGTGCGGAGCACTTCAGGGACCCACGTTGTCGTCTATCCTTACATGTCATATGAATATTTCCTACCAGGTATTTTTTCCAGAATAAACTAATACTTCCGCCATACGACTGACTGTTTAAACATTTCGGCCCTGGTGTCCTATAAAAAGGACACGAACAAATATTGCTACGAATTGTGACCTAAACAACTTAGAAATTAAAAAAAATGTGTCTAAGGTATTGTGAAGACACCTGCGCAAACATAGGTAGGAGTTTTTTCATCGTCGTCTTTCTCAGAATTCTGCAAAGTGTCAAGCAAGATGGCGGAAGGCCAGAAAGACGACAATCGCCGGAACCGTATGCTTTAACGCGATAGCGTTAAAAGAGCTCGTTTCGCAGAAATTCCGGCGTCGGCGTCGGTGTCGGCGGCGGCGTCGTTGGTTGTGAGCGAAAAATCATCATCTTGTCCGTGACCGAAAAATCGAGAAAGCTGCAAATAAAATAAATAATAAAAATTTCCGGGTCCGAATGAGGATCGAACCCGGGTCGTCTGCGTGGCAAGCAGGTGTTCTACCACGCAGCCACGCTTCTGCTTGTGATTACATGTAAAGTAACTTCCTGTGCTTGGTATTGCAGTGAAAATAACTTTCATGCTTTGGAAGCACGCGCGTCCTATATACAGGCCTCACAATACAACATGTAATATCGCAGTAATATTGCGTGGTACAAGAGTGCATAGCCATCGGGTGTCAGAAGATGTGAATATCACAACGACATTGTGGTGCAAAGCCGTGTACCCATTACAAAAGGCACACACGTTACTGCGCGTATTCCCTTAAGACCACGTAGTGGGAAGTGAATAGCAACTTTGAAAACATTTCCCACATTTACCGCGCAGAATTGCTCGTGGTTTAAAGCATGACTCGTAGTGCGCACTAAGAGATTAATAATATCTGGGGTTTAACGTCCCAAAACCACCATATGATTATGAGAGACGCCGTAGTGGAGGGCTCCGGAAATTTCGACCATCTGGTGTTCTTTAGCGTGCACTGACATCGCACAGTACACGGGCCTCTACCACTTCGCCTCCATCGAAATGCGACCGCCGCGGCCGGGATGCACTAAGGGATTGAAGTACGGACTAGGGACAGGATATCGCTATCGCGTTCAACTCTTAAAGGCGAAGCTTAAGGGTCCCCCACTTTTTATTGTATTTCAGTGATTAGCTATTGTATCGGCAGCTACCATATCTTTTTCTGGTGCTTCTAATATGTTGACCTGATTATTTACAAAGTAACTTTTCCCTAACATTTATGCGTCGCCCGCAGTAATGCACAATCTTAATGTCCTAAATATAGGACAACAGGGCTCAGTGGTTATGAGAGTCCTAAATTCATTGCATGTTAATCCAGAGCCGTAGTGCTTGTATAAGCTTCCGATTTCTTGTTATTCCACTCGAGAACCCAGCCGTGATTCCTTAGGAAAAATGTAAAGTGGTTCCAACAGTGAGATTGTACATAATAGGTCTGAATACGTTTTCGGCACAACATGAAAGGAACGTGGTGGAGCTAGATGATGACGACGATGAAGTGAAGTTCGGTCAGCTTGCCCCTGCAGACATGGGCAGAAGTTATTGTGACGCAGAAAAGCCGGATTCAGCAATTTTAACGCGATAGCGTTTAAGAGCTCGTTTCGCAGAAATTCCGGTGTCGGCGTCGGCGTCATTGGTTGTGAGCGAAAAATCATCATCTTGTCCGTGACCGAAAGATCAAGAAAGATGCAAATAAAATAAATAATAAAAATTTCCGGGTCCGAGTGAGGATCGAACCCGGGCCGTCTGCGTGGCAAGCAGGTGTTCTACCACACAGCCATGCCTCTGCATGGAAATACAGTGAAAATAACTTCCACTGCTTGGAAATGCAGCGAAAATAACTTTCATGCTTCGCAAACGCACGTGTCCTTTATATAGGCGTCGCAATATAACATGTAATATCCCAGGAATATTGCGTGGTACAAGCGTACATTGCCATCGGGCGTCACAATATGTGACTATCATACCGATTTCGTAGTTTAAAGCCGGCCACCCATTACAAACGGCGCACACCTTACTGCGCGTATTCCCTTAACATCACGTAGTGGGTGCATAGCAAGTATGCCCTAAGTGGTTGAAATAGGCACTCGGGACAGGATGTCGCTATCGCGTTCAACTCTTAAAGGCGAAGATTAAGGGCCCCCCAATTTTTTACGATGTTAGATCTTCAAAAGCGTCCGATCATTAGACAACGGCCTTTCAAGTGCAATGAGGAGCTGTGTATCATGAACGCAAAAACTTGCTTTTTTACATTTCAGGTGCTCTAATGAATATATCGTTGCTATATGTTTAGCTACACAACAATTACACGCGTTAAAAGGGTACAAAGGTTGAAATATTTAAATTTACCACATTTGACTTTACAACCACTAAGCCCTGGTGCCCTACATATAGGACATGGCGCCATTTTTCTTATATACTGATGGTGTGCCCAGATTACATTATTTTCGTGTTCTAGGCGTGGTATTCAAGCAAAATCAACAAGAAAAAAACATCTCTACCCGTTAAAAAGAGTTCGGGGCCTAAAGGGTTAAGCATTTTGTTCTCAAGCCCTGTCATCTGTGAAGCATTTACGAAACATATTTTGTTACTGGGTGTGATGTATGCCCTTCTAAGAAGCTGGTTTTACGAGCACCGCCACCACGCCTTGACGGATCGTATAGTACAATACATTTTCACAATCTGTGGTAAGTATGGACCATCGATGTTGTATTACGTGAAAATAGGTAACGATGCTTGATTCGATGGGCGTATCTATTGATAGTGATATCGAATAGAAAGACGGACCAAAAATACTGCGAGACGACGCAATACGAGTATATGCATTCGCTGTTCAATAAGAAAGCGTACGCGGGAATCACGAACTTCACATAAATTCTTATGAAAGGTACATTATTTTCAAAGGTATATAACGCGATGAACGACCGAAATATATGCCTAGGTTCTGCTGCAAACTGTATCTCTTGAATCAGCGTCTTGTTTCAATGTACTGCATGACTTCGATCCCAGCCGCATTTACTAAGTAGCGAGTTCCGTGGTCACAACAAAGTAACAGCTCGTTTACTCCTGTTCTATTCAAACATTTTATCGATAATTCTCATTTATTTCTCATTCACATAGTGCTACTACGACAGCAGCAACAACCCTCACGGCTGCCCGGGCGGCTGCCAGTGCGTAGCCCGTGATTGGGGAACCGGTACCGTCAACATGTCGGGGACATGTATGCATTGAATGACAAAACGTTAATACTGGAAAATAAAGGCATAAACTTTGTTTTCCATTGTCCTCTGATTTACTTGTATTTCGCACGAAAACTGAACCACAACGCCAATCGTCGATCGTGAAGAAGGCAAAAAACGTTTCTGAATGTTTCAGGATGTACGGAGTAAAAATTAATAGCAAGTTTATTATATTACTTGTTTTTGAGATGCTAGCGTTGTCCACACGGGTTAAAATATCGCTCGCATTAGAAGTGCTCATGCGAGCGATAACAATGTCCAGTCTATCGATTACACAAAAAGTCATGGAACAGAAAGAAAAAGAGAGGAGGTTTAGGAAAGTGTGTGGCATCGAAAATGCAACGAAAGAACGTAGCAGAGAAATGTGAAATGAGTTCGTGATTAAGAGAATGGAATTTCTCACGTTAAACTACTAGAGTTAATACGAATACTAGTGGTGCATCTGGTCGAGCTCCTGTTGACGGAATAATACTACCTTACCTACTCATTTTTTTTCAGGTGCACCGCGTAATTGTCTCTGTAGTATTTTTTATATTCGAACACCGCGACCTTGAATTTGTTGCGTGTTACGCGATCAATTCCAGTCACGCACTTTCATAAGAGAGCTGTTACTTTCATTATTATGTCACATTGACACACAGTTATTTTAAGGATAAATACAGGAATCGGAAATGAAGAGAAAGACAGCGGCCGCCGAAGGAGACCCACGGCCTGCCCACTTTTCGAGAGCGACGGAAAGACAGTCGGGTATGGGACTGAGCTCGTTGGTGTGGCTTTATGTCTACTTAACAGCGCGAAAAAAAGGAAGAAACAGGCGTAGATGACCGGCAAAGCACAGTAAGAACAACAAGAAGATTCTACAAACATAAACCTGTCATTCATGGTAGAATATAAGTCAGAATTTACAGAGAGCTTCGCTGTGTTGCAGAGGTGCAAGCAATGAGCATAAAACAAGAAAACTCGTAGGCTCACTTAGGCATTCGCCTAAGCTGACTCGAAGGCGAAAGTCACCCGGCGTGGCCGTTTTGCCGTATACGCGTTATATCACACGAACACCGCGTTTCAAATTTTATATAGTACAAGCTTGTTAATTTCTTGAGACTGGTAAAGCTGTCCTAAATAACCGAATGCAGAATTATTGAAAGTACTGCTAAATTATAAATAAATGTCTAATAAATCAATGCGCTTTCATTTTCTTGAGGAATAAGCGCAGTCCAAGAGCCCCAATATTCGTCATTTGCGACGTTCACAATGTGCACGCGGGCAAAGACGCCGTGTCTTAATCGGAACTAAACCCGTACCTTATTAAGCACCAACAACGTGATTGTGGATGGCGACCACGCCTTTCTGAATGCTCGCGGCTCTTTCGGCTGTCGCTGAACGCCGTTTTATTTCGTCTGGGTGGCATATTTGGGGCACATAACGCTCGGTGCGCTCCGAGGATCGTCAGAATTGACAGGGCTGCGGTCAAATGTGGCTGAATTAACGAAAGTTTTACGTCAATAAACAATGAACACGCTGGCCGGGACCATAGAACACCATAGAATTATCTGATTTTCCGAATTAACGAGTGCCGAATTAACGAGCTTTTACTATAGTAACGTGGAAACCGCAAAGACGAATGGAACGTGCAGCAGCGCGACTCGAGCCACGAAGGGCGTGGGCGGTCATATGAACTTATCTACCACTGCCTTCTAGATGACCTCTGTAGTGACCGCCTAATGAAGAGATGACTCTCGTACTGTGCCCTTTAAGGCCTTGGTGTTAGTAAAACGGCCCTGACCCAAAAATCAGCGCACAGGTGAAATTCCAATACTGCAGATAACACTTTAAGCGAGCACCGTTACAGACGCAACGCCACTATTTCGGAATAGAACATGCCGAGAAGTAAGGAGGCTTTGTCGCACACGTATCGTCGTTCTACAGTGCGCTTCCAAATATTCGCTTTTATATTTTTTAACATATATGGACTTAACGTTTCTCTGTCACGCACAAGAAATAATAAGTTGCTCAAATTAAATATTAAAATCAATAAACACAAGAAGTGATTATCTGATTCGAAGGTTGCGGGTTGGGATGCCACTGACGTAAAGGGTGATTCTCACCCTCTTTCTTTTATTTTTATTAACGCTATGATTGCTACACTACAGTTAAAGACAACCATGAACGCCCCCCATGTTTTGCTTGGCATAGCTTTCTGTTGGATTTATCTGGTTCTGTCAAACAAAAGAAAAGCGCTGCTCCAAAAAAGTCTCCACTCTTTTGTTGACTATCTGATATAGGATTTAACGACAATTATAACTATGGCTCCGTGTTTTCGGATATATTGGAAAAAAATTCGATATACAATTGCCGGCTAAATTTTTAACAAGTTGGCTTCATCTGATAATGTACTATTTTAACAGCCAATATGATGACTAGAGACCGGATTTTAGGCAAATGCCTATTTTTTGTTCCTTGCGTTCCTATCGTGCCACTTTGATAGATGAGCACGAATTAGAGGTTAAGGAGGGTTTTTATAGTGTTTTTATAGTGCCTATAAATGCCTATTTTTGGGGTTTGTGCCTAAATGTCTTTAAGTGCTTATAAATGCCTATTTTCCAAAACGGCGCCCATATGAGCACTATTTGAACTCAAATTTTGCTTCGAGTACAGTTTAAGACCGTAATTCATGTTACCGGGCAAAATTGACGTTTCGGATCTCTATGGGGTGCCACAATCTAGTTCCCTAGTTCAAGAAACTTCCGGTAAGCAACCGCTAGTAGCAGTGAAATGGGACGCGCCGGCCACTTTACCCCACCGCACTGACATGGCGCGAGCGGTTGGAACAGGGGGAGGAGGAGGAGAGGAAAAGGCGCTATTTCTGCAACCCTAAATTGGAGCACGTCCCAGCGTATACAGTGCAATGAGGAGAGGAAAATAAAGGTGGCAAGAGGAGAAGAGAAAAAAAGAGAGTGGCGTCCGTGGCCGAGGACGTGGCGGGCGGCTTTTACAGCCGGTTTTCCAATCAAGTGTTCCCAACGAATTGAAGCACCTCCTTGAAGACCTGGATGTGGTGGGGGGCAGAAAACAGGAGGTGCCTCTGTTAAGCAGCAGGAAGATGGAGAACGAATGCGAAACCATGCATGGAATGCCGTCAGGGGAATGTAGAGTGCATGTAAAAAAAATCAGATGTGCACTTGGCTTTTGTTTTGTTTGTACTTTACTTCTTAAAGGGCGCTTCACCTGGTCAAATAAGAAATTTTAGACGCTGGAAGCTGTTGCGTGCCCAATGAAGAGCTTTGTACCGCAAGAACTTTTTAATTGGTTCATTACAAGCTGCGAAATCATGATGCTGGTAGGTGAGCTTGAAACCTTTGGCACTCGCAAGCCAAATTTCTTCCCTGCCCTCTTCGGTATCGGAGCAATTCGGAGTGTGAAGATCACACGACGCAGACGCATCAACACGTCATGCGCACGCAAGGTTACACTGTGTGCGCATGACATGCCAACCAGGTCGTGCACACAAGCGGTGTTGTATCGTTTGGGCGTTCTCTCTAGTGTACTGCCTGTTTCTGTGGGATGGATCCCTCTGTGCCCTTGGAGAGGCTTGCATAGATGATGTATCCTTACCACGACACAGCGCGTCGCACCGCTTCAACTTCAGTAAGGGACGATGCATCGAAAATACGCCAAGCGTTGTCAGGGCTTATGCTGGCACGACGCGGCAACGGCGAGAACAAGGACGCAAACGAAATGGAGGCAGCTTAGTGTCGCATCACGCTCAATTCGAAGTAAAAGATATAAAAACGCACACCCATTCCGTTTGTATGTTTTAATATTTCTACAACTTTCATTCTTCTATTCAAGAAACAGATTGCACAAGTTACACACGTCGCCTCGAATAATTCTTGCAGTGTCACGTACTACTCTGACGTACGCAGGACCATTCCTTGTTGTACGTCACCTCCTCCATATTGGTGCGCGCGCCCGTGAGATCAAGGACAAGCAGCGTTTAGCCTGACATTTCACCTCTTTCCGGGGCGCGTATTGTTGCAAATCTTGACAGACGTGATCGTTAGCGCCCAGTGTATGCATTACACTTGCCAGCTCGAAATGCTCAAACCTGGTAAGGGGCCCTTTAAGGTGTTCACAGACAGGGGATAAATTGACCCTGCGCGAGTAGACCCAGCCAATACGAGGCTAAAAGACCCTTCTTGCCTTTTAGCGGTCTGGCTTTTGGCTCCCGGGCTGCCCTTCTCAGCCATGCCGAAAAGAAAGAGACTCAGGAGCGTGTTTATTCGACGGCGGACACTTAACTCATCAATGCTGGACAATAAAAGAAGAGACCGTGTTCTGGAAACCGTGCGGGAAAACGGACAATATACTATATAGCATGGCTATGTTAAACCATTGACGCCTATGTGCTATCATAAACTATAACATTTGTTTGCTTTCCTGTCGTAGACACAGGTCGCACACGTCTTCCTTAGAAAATTTCAGTTTTTTTAAATATTTATTGTGCCTATATTTACGATTTTGGGGGCCTAAAACTGTGTTTTGCCTGCCTGTTTTTGGCGCCTAAAACGCGATTATTTAGTGCCTAAAAATCCGGCCTCTAATGATGACGTTTCGGTCTTTATCGAAAATGCGCGTTCTAAGAGGTCATTGATATATAGGCCGGTTTGGCCGATATAAACTTTACCTCACGTCAACAAAATCTCACGGACGCACCCGCGCACATTTAACAAACAGCTGGTTGGGCATGGAGCGAGAGACGTCAACGTACGTATGGTCCCTGGGAGCGCGAGATGACATTTTGACCTTCGTGGACGTAGAACCCTCATAATTGGCTTGGTAGTAGTTCATCAGCGTAACGCAGTATCACTTGGCATGTTGACAGAAACCGCTCTTCAGAATGTTTAATAGTCTTAGCCGACGTATCAGTGTCATTATCTACTTCAAGTTCCTATACATGCAGAAATATCACAAGGACTTGCACCTCTGCAGCTTCAAAATCAAACCACTTCACTTCAAAGATCCGTGCCACCTACTTAACAACGCTCTGGAGGGTGGAATAAAGACGAGTTGATTTGAGGCACTTCACGATTTTTCACGACAGCGCTCGTATTGTGCCGTTTTCGTCGTGTGTTCTTTGTGTTGGCACAGATGTTCTAAGATTTTGTTGTGCACTCTCCTGCCCTGTTAGAGTCGTTGCGGGAGGTGCGCCATATATGTAGTCTTCTGTGCATAGCCATGTGCATGACAATCTGAAGTCGCTGCAGACTGTATGGCCGTCCACGAAGGAGAGTTCTTCTGATGATCATGATATAATTGTTGTTTCTATATGACAGCCTCCTGTAGGCACCGAAATACGCGAATTTGCACTCCGGCTCTCAGGGTCAGTATGTAGCATGAAACCTTGTCCAAATTACTGAACACTATTCTTGTGTCACAGCACATAATGCTTCAGTAAAATGATATGGGATCCCTGACGAGAGAAAGCTATTGTGTTGCATCTACATATGGGAACTCTGCTCGATCACAATGGACAGATGTTAGCGTAGCTTTCTGTGAAACGGAAACGTGCGTGCGAATTTTTGGAAAATCATTCTTAGATAGAAAATGGTTTTGATTGTTGCGACAAATACAATTACGATTTGAATTTTGCGGGTGCTTCAGGCGTATAGAGGCAGCTACGTCAGTAAGTCGGTCAGTAAGTAAGCCAGTCAGTCAGTCAGTCAGTGGGTCGGTCGGTCGGTCGGTCGGTCGGTCGGTCGGTCGGTCGGTCGGTCGGTCGGTCGGTCGGTCGGTCGGTCGGTCAGTCAGTCAGTCACTCAGTCAGTGAGTCAGTTTATCTTCCTTAAAGACCCCCCAGTGGGGCATTCCATAAGGGGCGGTATTAACAATTTCACTTTACCAATAAAGTAATCAATACGTAGGTTATAATTGTATAGATTTCCTCATATTGTAAGCAAACAAGCAAGTACATTAACCCACGTTAATAACATCTAAAACAAGAAATACTCAGAGGCTATTGGGTAGAAGATGGTCAGTTAAGTGTTGTGCAAATAGTCATGGGCGCATTATGTCGACAATGGTAGAAGGGAGGTTGTTCCAGTCTAACGCTGTGCTGGGAAAAAAGGATGCAGGAAATGATGACATCCGAGCATGTATTGGTGAAACCTGCTGCGGGTGGCTTGTCCTGAGTGATATGCGCATTGCGGGTTTGAGGTAAGGTGATTGATGCAGGTTGGAACTGTGAAAGAATCAATGATAAAGACAATAGAAGAAATGGGCCGACGCAGAGCGAGTGATGGAAGATTGAATAGTGATTTTAGTGACATGACGCTGATGACGTGTGTATACGAAGAGTGAATGAAGCGAGCTGACGCCCGATGGCAATGTACGCTTGTACCACGCAATATTACAACGATATTACATGTTCTATTGTGACGCCTGTATACAGTACGCGTGTGTTTGTAAAACATGAAAGTTATTTTCACTGTATTTCCAAGCAGGGGAAGTTATTTTCACTGCATTTTCAAGCAGACGCGTGGACTGTATGGTAGAACACCTACTTGCCACCCAGACGGCCTGGGTTCGGTCCTCACTCGGACCACAAAATTTTTATTATTTATTATGTTTGCATCTTTCTTGATATTTTGGTGACGGACTACAAGGATGCTTTTTCTCTCACAACCAACGACGCTGACGCCGGAATTTCTGCGAAACGAGCTCTTTAACGCTCTCGCGTTAAAAATGGCGAACCTTGCACTAAGCCGCGCAAGCCTTGAAACAGTGAAACTGGACAATTGTGAAGACTAATCTGGGTTGCTTCTAGGTTGTTTCTAGAGCTTAGCTAGGTGATGAGGGTTGTTTCTAGGTTGCTTATAGGTGGTTGCTAGGCATTAGTCCGAGCTCCAAAGACAGAAATTCGCGCTGAAACCGAGCGTTCGCAGGTATCATACAGTCCCAAGACACGACATGGATGTCCAACCAGAGAGAAACTCGCGCTGAAACCAAGCGATCGTACTTCTCATAGATCTACTGGCACGTCGTCATTGGCCTAGGCCTTCCATAACTTCGGGGTCTTGTCGCTGCCGCCGTTACATTTTCTTTCCCTTGTGTTGGGCTAACTTTGCCTTCTTTTTTTAGTGGACCAGTGGTGAGTAGTGGGAATTACCCAATTTCTGTCGCAGAAACCTGTTTATGTATCGTGATACGATACACATATGATGGCAGCTGAAACAGTTTCACTGTTAAAACATGGGCGATCCTTCCGTCATAGAAACCGGTATAGAAATGTCAAAGTTTTCTTCAAAGAAGTTGATTGTTAATTGTGCATTGATCACTGAGAGCTTATACATTGTTTAATGGTGTTTCGCAACTATAGCACCGTTAGAGGTGGGTGCCCCCAAGTTGATGCCAAGTGGTACGTCTTCGTTGCGACGACTAGCGGCCATGATAAAGATTTCACCACTGAAGTTTTTAAGGCGAAAGCCTTTAATGTCTCATGCTCACGTCCGTCCGTTCGTCCATCCGTCCATCCGTCTTTCCCTCCGTCCGAGCCCTGGCACGGTGCCAGGTGGCCGCCGGGTTGTGCAAACGGACGACGGTCGCGTCGGACTCCACAGCGCTCGCGCTTTGCTTGCGTGGCGTCGCTGTGCCCAACGTTTCCAATCACGCAAGGAGGGAGACGCGCGCATCGCGTTTCATTCTGACCGACCCCGTCTCAATGGACAGAGGCGTTCACGGAACACACTTTGGAAATTACTAAGTGTCGGTCAATTTAAGCGCTGGAACGCGGATGGCGTTCGCACGATGCGCAAAGTGCGAGAAAATACGAACGCATGCAAACGGAGGCAGATTAGTGTCGCGTCTCGCTGCGATTCACGGTAAAAAATTAAAAAAAGAAAACACGCACACAATCCGTTTGTGTGCCATCCCACTGAGAGTGTAAAAGAAAAAAAAATAGACATGGCATAGTCAGTCGAATGGCAACAAGCTTTCGCCGAACACACTTTGGAATGCACAAAGTGTCCTTCAATTTTCAACGTGTGCCTGGATACATCATATCTTGAATCTCGCGCAAAGATGGCGCCAACAAGCACATAATAAACACCGGTATTCAATTTATATTTCTCCTAAGCATATTTAATTGAGGAGAGACCTGGCCTGGTGTCATTTCCAGAGGCTAGGCGTAAGAGGGTAATTTACGCCCGCGCTAAGGATACACTACCATACTGCGTTTCAGCAACACGGGAGGCAAGGATTTAGAGCTTGAGTCGTGAGCGCGCCGAGGCGTTAGACGCCTTGCTCGGCACAGTCTTGATCAACGGAGGCACGAACGACGGAGACACCCGTCGACATCATTGTCTTTCGGTGGCTCTTACTGCAGCAGTTTTATTAATATGTGCTGTCGCACTCGAAGCAGTAGGTGGCGACAAACAAGGTTGATGTAATTGGAAGTTGTACAACTGTGACAATGAGCCGTTACGAGCTAGCAGAAAGCGAAAGGCATAGAACGTAACTGCGTCTAGCGCGACTCCTCGATGCTGGCGAAGAGAGCGTTCCACAATAGCATCAGGACGTTCTGCTGTATCGTCGCCAAATAGCTCCCTATCGGTGCTCGTTACTGTTATGACGCAGTACTTCACTTCACCGCTCACAAACGGTGGCACCGCCCCGGCACCAAGAGAAAGCACCGTGCGAAACAGAATGTGTGCGAAATATAATGCGCGTTTGTCAAACCTCGTGAATGTGCCTCGTGGCGTAAGGCAGGGTGTCTAGCGTCGCTGACGGAGACGTCCCTGCTACCTTTCTGCATCGTGTACGTCGCGCGTTTGTGCCGTAATATTACGCAACATACAAACGAGGACAGCCTTCGTTAGTTAGAAAGCACTTCATAGCACTTGACAGCTTTAATGAAAGTTTTATTGCGTCCAGACATGAGGTCTCTTCGATTAGGCTGCGCGTGCAGTTCTAACTCAGTGGGTGCACAATGTCTGTCATTGGATTATGTACAGTGTGTGCCGCTTGCCCCCGAAGTGTTTATTTGAGTTTGTGCAAAGCCAGTTCAGCAGCTATTTGCAGTTTTCTTGCATTCCGTACTTCGTTGGTGTAGGTGTGATTCATTTGGACAGCAGCATACCAAACAGAGCAGCTATAGTTTATTGCCGAGATGTGAACGTACAGTCACGCCGAATATGAGTTGCAACATGTTACCAGAGCTCAGAGTGGCGCCAATCACTGCAAAATGCGCAAACATCGCAAAAAATTTATGAACAAAACACTTTTTCAGTTACTGGTATTATCTGAACAAATTTAACATTTGTCAGTGTCACCGTTAAGTGTTGTGGCGCCTTCAACCACGTCCATCATGTTGCCACCTATATTTAGCGCTTCTGTACATACCAGCTGCATTCGGAATACGAGGAACAAGTTGGCACCGGGAAAGCTGTAAGGACACGTAGGCTTGCTATTGTGAAATCCCTTTCTCCCGCACAGCTTTTTCTTGAAATAAACATTCTGAAAAAGAAAAAAAAAACATCCATGACCAGCATTCAGATCTTCACTTACGGAAATAACTTGCATTTTTTTTTATTTTTTGCATCATGGGGAGAACAAGTGTATATGAGGCATCCACAACATGTTAAAATTATCATAGACATGCGAGGGAAAAAATCGCATTTCCACGAAGTGAATCATGACGAGTGGGCGAAGCAATGGGGATCGTCCTTACCGTAAATCACCCGTGACATTGCCCACTCGCGCATGTAAACGAGTGACAACGCGTGTGTACAGTATATACAATGTGTTCTTGCCGTTGAGCCACCGCTTTCCGCGTCATCAACTCCGCGGTAGCAGCTTGTTGTCGGCGTTGCCGTTTTGCCTCTCGCTGGCGAGAGCGCATTCACGATCGTTTTCATCCATGGCAGAAAGAGAATGAGTGGTCTAGAACGCGCTTATTCTTCATCGTCATCAGCGCCATCGTCATCGTTATGGCGTACAGTGAGTACATTCCATGTGCTGTGCGGTGATGAAAAGCGAATGTGTGTTCTGGAACGCGCTTATTCTTCATCGTCATCAGCGTCATCGTCATCGTGATGGCGTATAATGGTTACCTTGCATGTGATGTGCCGTGATGGTAGCGTCATCATCATCGCGCTAGCGTGGCTACACCGGAGGGTTGATGTACAAGCCTGGACCTTAAGGAGCTTCGCCCCTAAAAACGTGCATGAAATATTGTTTCATAGAATTACAATAAAATCTTGTTAAGGACCACCAAGTGGGAATCAGCCAATTTATCTAGAAGTAGTAAAACTACGAAGGAGGTATAGCGGTTAGCAAAACGGTATGGCATATCTCTCTTGTGGTAATGAAGTCAAAAGTTACATAAACAAGTAAGCTTTAGCAGTGCTCCACTGCGCATAGACATTCCTTAATGTAGAATAATAGTCCGCAATGACACGATTCTACTTCATTAATACGTGGTTCTGCGAACGTTAAATTTCGTGATGGTATTGTATACTTAAAGGGAAAACAAAAACAACAAACATTCTCGTTCAGAATATTCTGTCCATATGCGAAGTCCTCCTTTGGTAGGGTTCTTTTCAAGTAATACATGCAGCGTGGAGGTGAAGCAGTAGCTCCTCATTAATGTGTCAACATATTATTGGCCTACTTATTCATTTACATACACCAAGACCTACATAAGGCTGCAATATAACCGCAGTCCTCAACAAGTAGCCGTTATTCACGTCATATAAAACCAATGAGGTGGCACAACGCCGCCTTGAAATAACTTTTTTGCGAAGTGGGTATTATTGTGCAAAGCCCCATCAAGAGCAAAAGTACAGTGACTCTTTGTTGTAAGAGGCAGCAAAAAAAGAATGTCGGTGGCAATACCAGCTGTAAGTTTAGCCCGACACAGGTGGCATTTGAATCAGTGAATGAGCAAAAAAGTTCGTTTTTCCTTTGAAAGCGCAAAAGCCCACAGCAATTGTATTTAAAGAGACAACGCTCCGCCAACTGTTCACGAAGTCAACACGTATTGCGTATACTGGAAAAAAAATAAATTTGGTGGTGGAGAACGACACAAGCGACATTAGCGTGCTACTACCTTCACTTTGCAAGCAGTAAATATTGTAATACAAGCTTCATCTATGCGAAACAGTGCGAAAACACGATGACAGAAAGAAACAGACGGGACTAAGGAATTGTTTCTTTCTGTCCTCGTGTTTGGCGCTGTTTTGCATCGATGAAGCCGTGCCAACAAGATCGAACCCATACACTTTTAATAGTAATAGGGCCGACAAAGGTAATCGATATTCACCTGCAAGCTTATGTAGGCGCGGTATTTTGTCCGGCGAGCAAGGTGGTGGTGTTGTGGAGATAACTGAAGACTTCGTGTTTGCTCAATTCACCAGCAAAATTACCAACAGTGTTGTACTTTCAAAATCGCAGAAGCCATTACGTTCCATGATGAATAAACATATGAGCAAAACCTACTGAACAATGCCACCAGTTACCATGCCCGTCGGCCAGGTCGGGCACAAACAATGTGGACATAACGAGTACGAACGCGAGCATAGGAGCGCTGAGAAAACGTGGAGGGTGTTATTTGTAGGAAATATTGAACAAAACTTAAACGGAAAGAAATCATTTATCATTTTAACACGAGAGTATTTTCTACCGCGGTCCACCAAGACTTCATAGACATCATTTGCATAACAGAGGTGATCTGGGTAAAATGCATATGAACGGATGACGAAGAAATTTAAGAAATTCCCCATCTCCCACAAAGGGAACCATGTGTGGATGCGAAACAGCGGGGAGATAATTAGCTTGAGTGGGAGGAACGTCGCCGCTCTCATTTCACGGCAGCGGTCCGGGCGCTGCACAGAAAAGAGAATGAGGCGCGCGCGCTCCGTCATTTTCATACCGCGGAACTACCGCGGCGCCCCCAGCGGATTATGCAGCTGTCACACCACCTGCCATGCGCGCCGCTCCCGCAGAGGATTCCTAGAGGAAATGACGGGGGAGGGACCATAGGATAGGAGAGAGATGGGGAGGGGACGTGCATGCGCTGTGGGGGTGTGGGACGGGGGAGCCGCTCTGTAGAGTAGAGGATTCCTAGAGGAGAGAGGGGGAGAGGACGCGCTTGCGCTGTGGGGATGTGGGACGCGGGCGCCGCTCCGTAGAGTAGATGATTCCTAGAGTAGAGAAAGGAGTGAGCGTAAGAGAGGATAGGGGAGGGGATGCGCATGCGCTGTGGGGGGTGTTGGACGCGGGGACCGCTCCGTAAAGTAGAGGATTCCTGAGGAGAGAAAGGGGGTGAGCGTAGGAGAGAGAGGGGGACGGGACGCTCATGCGCTGTGGTGGTGTGGGACGCGGGAAGCAGGGACGGACGAAGCCCCTCCAAACACATGCAAGCAAGATCATGGAAAGGGGTCTACCTGGGGGGACAGACACCACCTGCCTAGCCATTGCTAAGCAGCCTCTCTGTGGTCTCGGCCATGACTCTGATGACTGTGGTAGTGGTTGACGGCCTTCATATTACTACAGTGTTCTGGTTCGCATAATGGGTGCTTCCCTACTTCATGAAAGTGGCCGGACGCGGGACGCGAGCACCGCTCCGTAGAGTAGATGATTCCTAGAGTAGAGAAAGGGGGGAGAGCGTAGGAGAGGATAGGGGAGGGAACGCGCACGCGTTGTGGGACGCGGGGGCCGCTCCGTAGAGTAGAGAATTCCTAGAGGAGAGAAATGGGGTGAGCGTAGGAGACCGAGGGGGAGGGGACGTGCATGCGCTGTGGTGGTGTGGGACCCGGGAAGGAGGGACGGACTAAGCCCCCTCCAAACACATGCAAGCAAGATCAAGGAGTGGGGTCAACCTGGGTGACAGGCACCACCTGCCTAGCCATTGCTAAGCAGCCTCACTGTGCTCTCGGCCATGACTCTGATGACTGTGGTAGTGTTCACGGACTTCATATTACTACAGTGTTCCGTTTCGCATAATGGGTGCTTCCCTACTTCATGGAAGTGACCGGACGCGGCACGCGGGACGGACATAGCCCCGAGCATAAGATGCTTCGCATCTAAAACATGGCTGATCCATCCCTAGTTGGAATCGGTATAACACGAAAGTTAAAAGTGTCTTCGAAGAACTAGCCCTTATGGTATAGTGATTATGAGAGTTTGTACAATGTCTATTGGTGTTTGGAAGCTACAGGACGGTTTTACGCGGATGCACCCACGTTGACGCCTAGTGGCACATCTCCATCGCGACGACTAACGCCCATCGTAATTTAACCGTTTTGGTAGCTCAAGTTTTAGATGCGAAGCATCTTATGCTCGGGGCTATGTCAGTCCCTCCCTCCCGCATCCGACATCCCTTGTCCGGTCACTTTCATGAAGCAGGGAAGCATCCATTATGCGAACCAGAACACTGTAGTTCAATAAGGCCGTCAACCACTACCACAGTCACGAGAGTCATGGCAGAGAGCACAGAGAGGCTGCTTAGGAATGGCTAGGGTAGGTGGTGTCTGTAGCCCAGGTTCACTCCATTCCTTGATTTTGCTTGCACGTGTTTGGGGGGCGCTTAGTCCATCCCTCCTTCCCGCGTCCCACACCACCACAACGGATGCGCGTCCCCTCCCCCCTCTCTCCCTTCTCTCCTACGATCACCCGCTTTCTTTCCTGTAGGAATCCTCTACTCTACGGAGCAGCGCCCGCGTTCCGCGTCCTACAGCACCACAGCGCATGCGCGTCCCCTCCCCCCCTCTCTCTCTCCTCTCCTACGCTCACCCCCTTTCTCTCCTCTAGGAATCCTCTACTCCTACGGAGCGGCCCCCCGCGTCCCGCAGCCCCCACAGCGCATGCGCGTCCTCTCCCGCTCTCTCTCTCCTCTCCTACGCTCACCCCCTTTCTCTCCTCTAGGAATCCTCTACTTAGAGTTCCTGTATATGCTACCTTTAGGTAGCAGAGTTGCGCATCTGTTTTCCAAACGCCGCTAGCAACCATGCATTGCGGAGAAGCTGATGCACAGGCCACGCCTGGAAAACATGGCCGCGCCGCCGAAAGCGGTTGCCGTTCACCTAGAATCTCTCAAGTCACCGTCGTCGACTCTGTAGCTCGTTAGCTACGAACTGGTGCTTTCTTTGCTTTAGATTCATGTCCTTAAGCTTCGACCGCAAAGTATTTACGTCGATTCAGCACCGTTTTCGAAAATCATACGGAAATAATCGATGCTGTAGGCGTAGCAAGTGGCGATATGGGCGCTCCCGGAATCACGAAGAACATGTATTACGTGTTTGTCAGTTGTTTTTCATCCTCCATAGCTGGCGCCACTTGACTTGGCGGTGGCGGCGGCGGCGGCGCATGTTATTGGGCACTACGCTAGGCTTTGCGTTATCGGATAGACTAAAAAAAGTCACAGTTTCACCGCAAGGGTGAAGCAATGAATGCGATAGCGAAAAATTGTAATGTTATACGAAGTGAGGCTGGCAGCTAACTCTTTTTGGATCCGATCTCACGCAACTCTAGAAAACGCTTGTTTAAGAGAATTCTCTTCGCGTTGAGAGCGCAGCACGTAGAAGGGTACGCCGACCCGGCCGCCGAGAAGGGGGAAATGAGAAGGGAGATAAAGCGCGCGCCCGCGCCCGCGCTCGTAAAATCGAACGTCGCCCCCCCCCCCCCGCCCGGTGTCGGCCGCCGAGAAGGGGAGATAACGCGCGCGCCCCCGCTCGTAAAATCGAAGGTCGCTCGAGGGACCCCCCCCCCCCCCTCGCGTCTTTTCACGCTCACGAACGACGGGCGGGCCCGGTTATATATATACATATACATATACGGCAAATGACGCCGACGCCGACGCGGACGCCGACGGCGAAAACCAGCCGCGAGTGTCCATATAATTGCTATCGCAATAAAACGCTTTTGCACTCTCGTGGCACAGTCCCGAAAGCAGGTGTTTCTTCTTTCATCGCCGGTCGTTGGCACGCCAGGCATGTCGACTGGCGATCGCCGACACGCTTCGTCGATCGGCGGCAGGCTTAAGCAAGTCGCCTGCAAAAACAAAGTGCAGCTTCGCCACATAGCTATGGTTGCTAGCCAGGCAAGATGGCGGACCTATGCGCAACTCTGCTCCCGTAGGGAGCATATACAGGAACTCTACCTCTACTCTACAGAGCGGCTCCCGCGTCCCACACCCCCCACAGTGCATGCGCGTCCCCTACCCCTCTCTCTCCTCTCCTACGGCCCCCCCGTTCTCTCCGCTAGGAATCCTCTACGGAGCGGCGCGCACGACAGGTGGTGAGACAGCTGCATACACCGCTGGGGGCGCCACGGTAGTTCCGCGGCATGAAAATGACGCCAAGCGCGCGCGCCTCATTTTCTCTCCTGTGCAGCGCCGCGATAAGCGCCGGGGCCGCTGTCGCGAAACGAGAGCGGCGACGTTTCTCCCGCTCAAGCTAACCATCTCCCCGCTGCTTCGCATCCACACATGATTCCCTTTGCGGGAGATGAGGAAGTTTTTTAACATATGCTTGGACACAGCGTACCGTGAATCTCGCGCAAAAATGACATCAACAAGCACATAATATGCAGTGCTACTCAATATGAACTTCTTCAAAGCGTTGTCAATTAAGGAGAGAAACGGCACGGTGTGCGCTCCCCCAGTAATAGGGTAACCTACGCCTGTGCTCATGCATACACAAGCACACAGCGCTTCAGCAACACGGGAAGCAGAGGTTCGTAGCTTCAGCCGCGAACGCACACAGGCGTTGCACCCATTCCACGTCCCGCTAACCTCTGTCTCGCTCCACCAAGGCACGACATTCACCGGTCCACATCGTTGCCTTTCTTTAGCGCTTACTGCAAGAGTTTTATTTGTCGGTACTCTCACTCCGAAGTAGTCGGCGGCGAAGCACTGTTCGTGCATGTTAAAGTTGCGCTACTACAGGAAGTGAAAGGCAAAGAGCATAACTGCGTCTAGGGCAACTCCCCGATGCCTTGCGCGGCCAGTGCCTTTTGCTAATATCGAGACGCTTCACTCATAGCCTCTGAGATTGCACGCTGGGGCACAATCTCGGACGCCGTACTTTAACCGCGTCGTCTGCGAATCGTTCTCTATCGGCACTAGTACGTGTCATGTCACATTACCTCGCTTCCCCGCTCACAGACGGCGGCACGGCCCCGCCCCGCCAACAGAGGGCGTGCTGCGAGACATGTGAGACAGATATCAGGCGCGTTTGCACACAAAATGCTGTTGAAAGGACATAGACAGCTTTTTACTGAGCGAATAATTTACTTACTCGCATCATATGTTTTTTGATGCAAAGCATCTTATGCTCGGGGCTATGTCCGTCCCTCCCTCCCGCGTCCCGCTTCCGGCCACTTTCATGAAGTACGGAAGCACCCATTATGCGAACCAGAACACTGTAGTAATATGAAGGCCGTCAACCACTACCACAGTCATGAGAGTCATGGCCGAGAGCACAGAGAGGCTGCTTAGCAATGGCTAGGCAGGTGGTGTCTGTCGCCGAGGTTGACCCATTCCCTTATCTTGCTTGCATGTGTTTGGAGGGGGGCTTAATCCGTCCTTCCTTCCCGCGTCCCACACCACCACAGCGCATGCGCGTCCCCTCCCCCCTCTCTCTCTCCTCTCCTACGCATACCCCCCCTTTCTCTCCTCCTAGGAATCCTCTACTTTACGGAGCGGCCCCCCGCGTCCCACACCCCCACAGCGCATGCCCGTCCCCTCCCCATATCCTCTCCTATGCTCAACCCCTTTCTCTACTCTAGGAATCATCTTCTCTATGGACCGGCTCCGGCGTCCCACATCCCCACAGTGCATGTGCGTCCTCTCCCGCTCTCTCCTCTAGGAATCCTCTACTCTACGGAGCGGTTCCGGTGTCCCACACCCCCACAGCGCATGCAGGTTCCCTCCCCCTTTCTCTCCTATCCTACGCCCCCCCCCCCCCCCCCCGTTCTCTCCTCTAGGAATCCTGTACGGGGCGGCGCACACGAAGCTGTGCGGTCCCGAACGAGATGCGTCTACGAAGAGCGCGTTTTCGCTTCTGCTGTTTAAGTTAGAGAGGAAGGCTTTAGCCCTCGCTCTCCTTCTACCCTGATTATGAACCGGATTCATATTTCGTGGAAGTGGATGAACCATGATTGTCGACCTTACAGTGTCTGGAAGAGGACCTGCTCTCACCTTGGTCAGAGGAGAGGTGATACCTGCTCTGGCTAGAATCGCCTGGCCCGCTCCAGTGCACGAAAGCCTGGAAATCTGGGCAGTGCGCTGTGCTTCGATTAATTCGTCGAGCTTATTGTGTACGCCCAATGCCTCAAGTTTTACGGTACTTGTTCGAGAAGGGAGCCCCAAAACCTTTTTTGACAGTCTGTCTAATTAGGACGTCTAGTTTGGCCTTTTCGGCAGCGCTCCAGGCGTGCATGGAGGCGACGTAATTGATATGACTTAAAAGGAAGGCATGGAAGAGCCGGAGGAGGTTGTCCTCCTTGATGCCTCCTCGTCTACCTGAGATCCTGTGAATAAGCCGAACGGTGGCAGCGGTGTGCTGTTGCAGCTTCTGTATCGTAGTTGCATTCCTGCCGTTCTCCGAGATGGACATGCCTAGCACACGTATGGTGCCTTTGCGGGGGGATTTCCGCGCCGATCTGAGTGAACAAGTGTATGTCGAGCTCCGTGGTTGGTACCCACCCATTGGGTCGTCGCCCCATGCGAATGGGTCGATAGACAAGGAGCTCGGACTTGTTGTCTGATAGTACAAGATTCATATGAGAAAGGTGTTTCTCGATCGTACGTACGGCTTCTTGGAGCGTACTGTCGGTATGGCCCACCGAGCCACCCCGGGACCAAATGGTGATGTCGTCGGCATAGATGGCGGAGCCGATGTCACTCTTGTTATCAAGATCTCTAGCGAGAGCCGTCATACCCATGTTAAAAAGAAGGGGCGAAATCACAGCCCCTTGAGGGGGTGCCCGTGTTGCCTAGATGGAACTTGTCTGATCCCATCTCCCTAACCTGATGGTGGCCGTTCTATCTGACAGGAACTGTCTTACGAAGTTAAAGAAACCCCTACCGAGACCCAGCTCGGAGATGGCTTCGAGGATGTGATCGTGAAGTATGGTATCGAACGCCTTTCTGAGATCCAGAGCCAAAATGACTCTGGGATCTCGGGTAGAGGCGTCGATGACCTGCGATTTGATGAGAAGCATGACGTCCTGTGTTGATAGGTGTGGGCGAAAGCCTACCATATTGGACGGGAAGAGGTCGTTGCGCTCTATGTACTTAGAGACCCTATCGTTTATGACATGTTCGAAAATTTTGCCGACACATGATGTGAGCGAGATTGGCCTAAGATTTTCTGTCGTGCATTTCTTACCGGGTTTGGGTATCAGTATGATGGTGGCGTGCTTCCACTCGTGTGAATACGAGCCATTCTTCCAATGTTTGTTAAAGAAATCGGTTAGGAAGCTGACCGACTCGTCGACAAGGTTCCTGAGCATGCGGTTCGTGACGCGGTCAGCGCCCGGCGCCGAGGTGCTGTTGAGTTTGCGAAGTGCAGACCTGACTTCCCATTCCGATATGTCACCGTCCAGCTCATCGGAATCGCTTCCGGTGTAGCCGGGTGGTGGCGTGGAGGACGTGGTACCTAGTGGAAGATGAATTTCGGCTAGATCTTTCATGATCGAATCTTTGCTACGAAGATTGAGAGCTCGGTGACCAAGTCTCTCGATGGCCGATCTCTGGGCGGCGCGAGTGTCGGTGGGTTTCAGAAGGTGTTTGAGCAAGTTCCACTTGCCGCCCACCCTCATCTGCCCGTCGACCTTGTCGCACGTTTCGACCCAGTGTTTCTGTTCTAACACTTTAGAGTACGATGCAATTTCTGCATTGATCTTGGCGATGCGTTTCCTTAGCGATCTGTTTAGTTTGTTCTTTAGCCATCGTTCTTTGAGAGACATTTTAGCTTCAAAAAGGTGCGCTAAGTGGCTGTCCATGGTTGGGAAATTCTCTTCCGTTTCTATCTCCTTAGTGGAGGCAGAGACATCGGAGAAGAGAGTTTCTATCCACTCCGCATAATCGTTAGGAGGGGCTTTGTCAATTCTGCTGGATCGGAAAAGGTCCTAATCAACCATGCGCTGTATTCTGGGGGTTTTGCATTGAGCATGTAGTCTCATTTCGATGATGAGATGATCGGAACCCAGATCTTCCCCATGTTTCGCCATGACGACTTGCCGCCATAGGCGACCAGAGAGAGGTCTGGGGTCGATGGTCTCGTTACCGAGTTGCCTAAACGAGTGGGGAAAGCGGGGTCAGTGAGTAGCGTGAGATTGAAGTCCTGTATGGCCTTACATATCGAGATCCCTTTGGGTGAGTCTCTAACGTAGCCCCACGTGGAGTGAGGCGCGTTAAAGTCGCCGGCTACTATGAGTGGTATGCCGGCGTCGGTAGCCATCTTTACCACTTTACCGATGAGGCCGTAGAAGCGTTCGTCTCGTCGCTTTGGCGAACTGTATATGTTGAGAATAAGCAATCCCCTGCGCGTATTCTTGCCCGGTAATAGTTCTGTACAGACATATTCGGCATTAGAGCGCTTATCTATGCCTTCGGGATCAATGACTGTGATGCCCCTTTTTGACCAGAGTAACCACGCCTCTGCCACCGTTCTTGACGCATTCAAAAGACTCGTAACCACTAAACGCGATGCCGGGCGTGATCGTTTCTTGTTATAGAATTACCTGCGGCTTTGATTCACACGGTAAAATGCATTGAGCTAATACTACTTTTAGATGTGAAGCATCTTATGGCGAAGCTTAATCCGGTGGTGGTGGTGGTGGTGGTGTGCCGCGTGCCCACCCTTACTGCGCATACGCAAACCCTTTCAAAAAAAAATAAAAATAAAAAACCTCCTCTCACCCTCTCTCTCCTCTAGGCATCCCTCCCCGCGGCAACCACACCCTCACTGCGCATGCGCCTCCCCTCATCTCTCCCCTCCTACGCTCCCCCCTCTCTCCTCTAGGCATCACTGCCGTGGCGTCCACACTCCCACTGCAAATGCGCGTCCCCCCCTCTCTCTCCTCTACGCTCCCCCCTCTCCCCATCCCTGCCCGCGGCCCCACACTCCCACTGCGCATGCGCGTCCCCCCCCGCCCCTCTCCCTCCTCTCCTACGCCCCCCCTCTCGCCTCGCGACGCAGACGCAGGCAGCGTCTGCTAGCGAGTTTCTTGGTTGAAAAAAGCCGACTGCTCGCGCTGCATAACCGTTCACTGGCCATCCCGTGTAGGGAACCAAAGCTCAAGCTTGGGCGCGACGCTCGCGCAGCCGAGCTGCGCGTTACTGGGAATAAACGCTGCCGGAGAAGGTGGTTTTTCGCTGGATTTGGCATCGGCGGCGGCAAGTTTACGTGCGCGCACGTGCTCCTCATTCAGCCCGGAGCACAGCTAGTCAGCAATAGTTACACTGTGACGCACCACAGATGCAATCCGATAGTACTGCGCGTGCGCGGAAGCGGGATGGGCAGTGTTGTTGCGAAAGAACGCGCCGTAGGTATTCCCAGTTGCGATAAGAGCAGTGGCGCCCCTCGACGTTGCTTTCGAAGCAGTGGATCTTGACCTCCAAGGTGGTGCCGGTGGGAGATTTCTCCTGTGCGTTGTTCAACAATAAAAATTCGCAGCGTGTGCGTTAACTAAAAGCGAACTGCGGGTCTCTGTGTCCAGTCGGAGTCTTCTGTCTCTCATTGCCCATTAGCAGAGATTGGCATGTTCCAGCAGGAAACACCTCTCCATCACTGCGTGCTTTGCGCCTCCACAGGTTTTTCTCCTGAGAAACGCCGCGATGAGCGCCAGCGTCAACGCCGCCGCCAGTGTAAGCGTTAGCGCCCGCTGCTTCACATCTACACATGGTTCCCTTTAGCGGGAGATGGTGTAATTTTAAGGCGAAAGCCTTTAATGTCTCATGCTCACGTCCGTCCGGAGTCCGTCCGGTGTCCGTCCGGCGTCCGGTGTCCGTCCGTCCGGTGTCCGTCCGTCCGTCCGTCCGTCTGTCCATCCGTCCGTCCGGTGTCCGTCCGTCCGTCTGTCTGTCTGTCCGTCCGTCCGTCCGTTCGTCCATCTGTCTCTCCGTCCGTCCATCCGTCCGTCCTTCTGTCTGTCTGTCCGTCCGTCCGTCCATGTCCGTCCGTCCCGTCCATCCTAGCTCTGGCACGGAGCCAGGTGGCCGCCGGGATGCGCAAGCGGACGCCGGTCGCGTCGGACTCTAAAGCGCTCGCTCTTTGCTTGCGTAGCTTGGCTGTGCCCAGCGTTTGCAATCATTCTGACCGACGCCGTCTCAATGGACACAGGTGTTCACGGAATACACCTTCGAATTTACAAAAGGCCCGTCAATTTAAGCGCTGGAACGCTATGGCGTTTGCACAATGCACAAAGCGCGAGAAAATACTAACGCATGCGAACGGAGGAAGATTACTCTCGCGTCTCGCTGCGACTCGCGGTAAAAAATTAAAAAAGAAAACACGCACACATTCGCTTTGTGTGTTATCCCACTGAGAGTGTAAAAGAAAAAATGACATGGCATAGTCTGTGGAACGGCCACACGCTTTCGCCGAACACACTTTAGAATGTACAAAGTGTCCTTCAACTTTTTAGATGTGAAGCATATTATGGCGAAGCTTAATCCGGTGGTGGTGGTGGTGGTGTGCCTCGAGGCCTCACTTACTGCGCATGCGCAAACCCTTTAAAAATACAAATAAAAACCTCCTCTCCCCCTCTCTCTCCTCTAGGCATCCCTCCCCGCGCTCCCACTGCGCATGCGCGTCCCCCCCTCTCTCTCCTCTAATACGCTCCCCCCTCTCTCCTCTAGGCATCCCTGCCCACAGCGCCCACACCCCCCACTGCGCATGCGCGTCCCCCCCCCATCTCTCCTCTCCTACGCTACCCCCCTCTCTCGCCTCGCGACGCCGACGCAGACATCGTCTGCTAGCGAGTTTCTTGGTTGAAAAAACCGACTGCTCGCGCTGCACAACCGTTCACTGGCCATCCCGTATACATGGCAATGGATCTTGACCTCCAAGGTGGTGCCGGTGGGAGATTTCTCCTGTGCGTTGTTGAACAATAAAAATTCGCAGCGTGCGCGTTAACTAAAAGCGGACTGCGGGTCTCTGTGTCCAGTCGGAGTCTTCTGTCTCTCATTGCCCATTAGCAGCGATTGGCATGTTCCAGTAGGAAACACCACTCCATCACTGCGTGCTTTTCGCCTCCCCAGTTTTCTCCCCTGCGCAGCGCTGCGATGAGCGCCAGCGTCAACGCCGCCGCCAGTGTAAGCGTTAGCGCCCGCTGCTTCACATCTACACATGGTTCCCTTTAGCGGGAGATGGTGTAATTTTTAGATGTGAAGCATCTTATGGCGGAGCTTAATCCGGTGTGCGGCGTGACCACACCCTCACTGCGCATGCGCCTCCCCTCCTCTCTCCCCTCCTACGCTCTGCCCTCTGTCCTCTAGGCATCCCTGCCCGCGGCGTCCACACTCCCACTGCGCATGCGCGTCCCCCCTCTCTCTCCTCTCCTACGCTTCCCCCTCTCTCCTCTAGGCATCCCTGCCCGCGGCGTTCACACTCCCACTGCGCATGCGCGTCCCCTCCTCTCTCTCCTCTCCTACGCTCCCCCCCTCCCTCGCCTCGCGACGCCGACGCAGGCAGCGTCTGCTTGGTTGAAAAAACCGACTGCTCGTGCTGCACAACCGTTCACTGGTCACTCCGTATATATGGCAATAGATTTCGACCTGCAAGGTGGTGCCGGTGGGAGATTTCTCCTGTGCGTTGTTGAACAATAAAAATTCGCAGCGTGCGCGTTAACTAAAAGCGGACTGCGGGTCTCCGTGTCCAGTCGGAGTCTTCTGTCTCTCATTGCCCAATAGCAGCGATTGACATGTTCCAGTAGGAAACACCGCTCCATCACTGCGTGCTTTGCGCCTCCCCAGTTTTCTCTCCTGCGCAACTCTGCGATGAGCGCCAGCGTCAAAGCCGCGCCAGTGTAAGCGCTAGCGCCCGCTGCTTCGCATCTACACATGGTTCCCTTTAGCGGGAGATGGTGTAATTTTTCTCTTTTTTGAATCCGCAGCAGTTCCACTGCCAGACACGAAAGTCGGTGTTGGATACCGCAGCCATGATTAGGACTTAATTTTAGCAGAAGGCTGAGCCTTCGGATCGCGAGACTGAGCCTTCGAATCGCTTTGAGGGCATGGTATCTGCTTTTGTATGAGCTCCGCCACAACGGTGGGGTCTGATATTAACTGCGATAATTCTGTCGGGAGCGCCAGAGGCTCCGGGAGACCCATCCTACATTCAAGATCCCTTAGGCGAAAATGAATAAAGCGATTCTGTGCCTTGAGAATTACTATGTCTTTTGTGATTTTTTGAAGCGTCGAATAAACGAGCTTCAAAGATTCTTTGATTTGGTGAAGGCTGTCAGTTACGTCTACCTCGGGAACGTCTCCTACAGCTCGGCGCTTGCGACCATTGGCAGCATTTTGGTGGAGATGTGGTCTCGATACTGAAACGGCGGTGTTGAGCATCGCCAGTTCCTTTCTGACCTCCGCTAACTCTGTGCTGAGTTTCGCGTTCTCGTTCCTGACTTTCTTAAGCTCCTCCGACTCCTTCGCGGTGACGGTGCCCCCGCTTACCTGGGTGGAGGGTCCAGCTTGTGCTCTGTAAGGTTCTGTATTCTTCTCCTTGGAGGCCCGTTTCGCGGTGACGGGAAGCGCGGATCCACCTCCCATGGTGAACGGCTGCAGCCAGCCGCCCGAAGACGGCCCAGGCTGCCCGGCCTGGAGCGTGGGGAAATCCCGCAGGTCCACGTCGAAAGCACGTTCCATTTCTCGTTCCTTTCGCCGCTGTCGAACGACAAAGGGTGTCTGGTACTTCTGTTTGCAGGCTTTGTCTCCAGTAGAGTGGCCCTTGCCGCAGAGTGTGCACCTAATCTGGCACGAGTGTCCTTGCTTCGGGTCCTTGGCCCCACAGTTGTGGCACACGTTGACCAGTGGAGTGGGGCAGACGTCCGCACGATGACCAACTCGGGTGCACTTGCTGCACACTTCGATCTGCTTCTTGTAGAGGTAGCACCGGACCATTGCCTGGCTGACTCTGATGTAGCTTGGGAAATCTCCTCTGTCAAAGAGAACGACGACGGAGCCGGTTTCCTTGATGCGCTTGACTCCGCGAACCGAGGGGTTTCCCTGGTGTACGACCAGCCTTGTGAGCTCAGCGTCACCGATGTCGCGCTCGACGTTGCGGATCACTCCCTTCACATAGTAGCCTTCGGCAGCGGCGTACACCGCTACTTCGTGTTCTTTGCCATTGACGCGAATGCTCTTGAGAGCCAAGATCTTGCCAGCGTTGTCTTCTTTTTCGGTGCACACCACAACAATGTTTTGCACGACGTTGGGGCAGACCAGATCGGTGGAGGCTTGGATTGCGGTGATCCCGGCCGCCGTGAAGATGGCGGTGGAAATGCCGTAGCAACTGGTTTTGCGGAAATCCAGACCGTCTCGGGGCCTGACGATAATCTTCCGATGCGTAGAAGGCAGCTCCGGCATACGCGAGGCCGCGATCACTCTCTTCTTTAAGGCAGCCGCCCGGCGGCTGCTTTGGGCGCCAATGTTGGCGCAGTCTTGAAAGCTTCTTGAAGCGTTGGGTTGAGACAAGCCTCGCTCCACCGCTTGCTTCTTCTTGGCCGATTTCGATTGAACCACTTGCCATTCGGTTCCCTCCATTGCTTAAATTTCGTCGTCTTCGCCCCTTTCGGCGGTGTTAGAGACGCCCGGCGTCGATAGAAGTGGCGCCGAAGCGTCCCCTGCCATTGCAAGCTTAGCCGTGCCGACGCCGCTCGTAGCGGCGGGCGTTCTTGTAGCTTGGTGTGACTAGTCTTCAGTGGCGTAAATTGAAGAATTGCCGAAAAATGTCAAAAACTCACTCAGAGACGACAATCCGCACTTGCTCGTGATCGGGGGGACGAGACGCACACGATGAAGCAAAAATCCGGACGAAATTTGGCACATGAGAGGTCGCAGAGATGCAAAAAGCCGGAGTGACGCGGAGGCACGTCCGCACAGCTCAGCGTCTGTGTGATACATGGACGGACATGAGCATGAGACATTAAAGGCTTTCGCCTTAAACATTTGGTGTATATCAAGCTAGCGAAACGGCCACGAGTGTCATTAGCGTGGCATGCAAGTCATGTTGCACATGACATGTCATAATTTCCATATTAACACTGTCATTTATGCTCGCCATACAGTCGCGTCACTCAGTGCGAAATTTGGTGTATATCAAGCTAGCGAAACGGCCCCGAGAGTGTCATGAGCGTGGCATGCAAGTCATGTTGCACATGACATGTCATGATTTCCATATTACCACTTGGCATTTATGTTCGTCATACAGTCACGTCACGGTATGCCAATTTTGGTGTATATCAAGCTAGAGAAACAGCCGTCAGCGCGCCACGAGCGTGGCATGTAAATCATGTTGTACGTGACACGCAGGTCATGATTTTAATATTACCACCTGTCATTTATGTTGGTCATGCAGAAATGTCTCATCGTACCAATTTTTGGATATATCAAGTTAAGAAAACGGCCTCAGGAGCACTATGGCCATGGCGTGTAAATCATGCTAATCATGACAAGTTAGCCATGATTTTCATGATATGACCAGTCATTCATGTTTGTCATAGAGTCATGTTATGCCATACCAATTTTGGTATAAATCCCATTAACGATACGGCCAGGAGAGCGCGAAGTCGTAGGCGGCTAGATAGATAGATAGATAAGCTCAAAGTCGCCGAAGTTCGCTAAGAAATGCTTCGCATTTAAAATGGGGTTAGACTTGCGCCTCCGAAGGACAGCGAACCCGGGAGGAACTTTTGATTGACAGGAGAGTTCTCCGCTGCCTCTGCCATGATAGCTTCCAAGGGCGATCGTAACACCTGCAGTGGATAGTCAGGCTGATGGTGGTGATGATTTATTCATGTTCTTGAGGGCGTAATACAATATCTTTATGAAGTATCCCGCATTACGTATACTAAAGGTCGCTTGAAAGCAAACTCATATCTAATCTTGCGCAATATTCTATGGCATGTGATGCGGTATACCGGTATATCGCGCCACTTGCCCACGTTTCACGTCAGTTACTGTCTTTTTTATCAAAAATGCCTAAGGAAACTACTGTGTTCACTGGCTATTGCGCAGTGCGCAGGATCACTTCGTTCTGTTATGTGCACTGTAGTATCTTTTATGTGTATTATATCACTTTACCACTGACAACCTAGGGGTGACATTATGCAGAACAATAAAAATAAATATGTAATGTAATTTTTAGGGAGCGCTGATACTACGCTGACTTTCTTCCTTTTTGGTTTTTATGCGGCTTTTTAAAGTCTCACATAACAACGACTCCGCCATAAATTGGAAAAGCTATGCTAATTTCGTTATTAATATTCATAGGAAATGGCTGTATGAAATGAAGCGTCACATATATCATGTTGCAAAATATGTATTTTTAAAGCTGTTCTCCTCTCCGCTGAAGGTGCAGTTGACACCGCCTCCATAATATAAAAAGGCCGTATTTCACCCTACCGTAGTGTCTTTACTCCAGCCAAGAGCCCACAATCACCTTAAGATGTCTCGTTTGAGTGTTCTGGCGTTGCTTTTTATTGCGGTTGCCTTCATTGTGATGTAAGTATAGCTACAAACCCTGCCCCGCATTTAGTTAGCACAAAAGCGACGCAGTGGTAACAGGCACTAAAATTTTAAGAAGTTACTTGCGATATTATTTTTACCGATTTTTCCCCATAATAATTCAATGCCTACAATGATAAAATATTGACGATTTCAACGACCAGTGTCCAATCTCGCTATGCTGAGTGCGCATGCTTCCGTTTGTCGACAGCCGAAAAATGAAAATGATATTATTTATTTAATTTGGGGCAGGAAAGAAAAAGGTGACGAATCAAATCGACACTGCGCGTTTGATTATTACAATAAAACAGGTTATCAAAGTATTATCTTCAGTCAAGTGCACAAAAATATATTTTTCGTCATACCAAAATACCAAGACGTTCAACGGTGAGTCTCAGAAACAGAGTGCCAAAAATGTGAAAAAAGGAGCTACATTTCGCGATTGAATCAAAGTAGATAGCGTTATCAAATACCCCACTTCCTTTTTAATAATAATAATAATAATAATAATAATAATAATAATAATATCTGGGGTTTCACGTCACAAAACTAAATCCATTTTTCGCGTTTTAACTGAAGTTTTTGATAC
The DNA here is from genome assembly GCA_030522465.1 of Rhipicephalus appendiculatus. Classification (NCBI taxonomy): domain Eukaryota; kingdom Metazoa; phylum Arthropoda; class Arachnida; order Ixodida; family Ixodidae; genus Rhipicephalus; species Rhipicephalus appendiculatus. The sequence continues at coordinate 14,111 of JALIZH010013212.1, read as the reverse complement.
GACAGTATCAATTATATTATTGTGGCAATGTTTAGGGAACGTTATTGTTGCCATCTTTCTCTTCACCACCCATGTTCTTCGTACTTCTCATTAATAAATAATTGGCGAAATGACCCATCCCTGCACAAGTCAATCAGGTGCTTTTCAATATAACCGCTCTCCTCTGAAAGTTGTTTTTAAAAAATTGTTTTGCATATTATGTTCTCGCCTAAACGATTAGACATGGTGTTTGGCGCTGACTACTATTGAAGCCTATGATTGTGTCTTTTTTTTTTTTTTAGAACGGAGTGTTTGGGATCAGCATCGAGTACACGAAGTAGTAGCGAGATGTGCATGGGAGTAAGTCACATAATTTTGTCTGCTTTTTTTGCATAGAGCGGTCCTATATGAACGACCGTTTGAAGGAGTAAAAATATCTGCAAGGACGCCGTCCGATTCAGAACACCGCATGGGAATAACGAGTGCTTCAGATATTTGTGTCCAATCTTCATAGTTTACTTATCAACTTAAAATTTCCTTGTCATTTTCAACAAAACCCATTTTAGCATAAATACTGCATCAAATGAATTTCTGGAACGTGAATATTTTTGGGCCGATATACTCAGGCAGACTATATTAAATTCTCTCGGCCCGCTTGTATGTAAGCTTCGAGACAGTTCAACAGAATTGTGCACCTTGCATCTATTCGCAAAGGCTTTCTTTGAGACACGGCATTGCACCGTCCTGTTTTTGTATTAAAAGCCCTACATGATTACATGATTCATAGTAAGCGTCTCTTACTACACTTGGTGAATGATAAAAAAACTGGTGCCTCCAGACCTAGTAGGAATCGCGTGTACATTTTACAGCACTTGTGTAATCCCACAGCGCAGCTTCAACACTGGGCAAAATGTAGCGCTCCGTTTTTTCTTGGGCAGAAAATCTCGAGGATAGCTAAAAGATCACATGTTACACCTTCTGTGTAGCTGACAACGCCTTCAACTCCCGAAAATCCAATACAAGCGGTAAAAAGTTCGAGAAGGGACTCCCTACCACGTATCGTAGTATATTTTTAATGCGATAGCGTTAAAGAGCTCGTTTGGAAGAAATTCCGGCGTTGGCGTTGTTCGTAGCGAGAGAAAAATCACCGTCTTATCTGTGACCAAAAAATCGAGAAAGATGCCAATAAATTAAATCATAAAAATTTTCGGGTCCGAGTGAGGATTGAACTCACGTGGTCTGCGTGTCAAGCAGGTGTTCTACTGCAAAGACTTGATATTTGTTGCAACTACTTTGAAAAAAAGAAACACTATATGAATGTCATGTAGTGAAAAGAGTCTCCTTAAGCATCATATATTGCGTGGCAGAAGCGTAGAATCACGCCAGACGTCAAAGCACGTGAATTGAGCAACGAGTGGGCGTTTTAAAGGCCCAAGTATTACGAAGCGCTCACACATATTTATGATCATCAGCAGCAGAACCATCAACAAAGTGAACAGCTGCGTAGGTTACGCAGCTGTTGCCTTACGAACGCGTAGTGGGCCCTTCGCTGATTCGCAAAAGGAATAATTATGGCGCAATGGGCACTTAACAACTGTTCTCACCGTAGGCATTCAATGATACTTGGAAAGGGCCAACGTTACGCGCACAGTCGTTCGTTCCATAACGGTACGGTTGAGGCATGCACCGAGAACTTGAGCAGGCTAGCAGTTCGGAAGGCGATGCGCACGAGGCCCAATTACGTTATCGTGAGCTCTTTTAAGGCGAAGCTCAAGCGTCCTCCATTTTTTTATTCAGCCGAACGGGTGGAGCAGAGCGCGAATTCAAGGTATGAATAGGAGAAGAAACAGTGCTGTAAGGTGCTTCTGGCGGAGTTCACATGAAGACAACTGATAACTTGCGGAAGGATGTGCTGGACGTCGCGCTTGTTACACTGATCTGCCGCTTTTATTTATGATCACTGCTTTCATACACTATTTGTTTTGTAAGCGTTCCGATAAGTTCTAGTAAATTACCGCGGTGTTCGCGCATAGCATGGCACCTTCTGTACCTTGCAGCGTCCTAACTATGAGGAAGCTTTTTCTGTTTCTTGAGAGTGTATACTGTGTGCTGCGAGCTTTCTAGTAGATATTTTCTACCTTTCTTTATTTGGCGCCTGTGAGTGCTACTGCAAAGTGAGTGCTTAGAACATAGATAGTTGGTACGCTGCCATAATTTCATAGCCTAGTGTTCCTGCATAGCACACCTTACACCAACACTGCGTAGCTTTACTGAATTACCTGCGCTGTTGAAACTGACATCAAGACATGCCTGTAAAGGCAGAAAATTTCTTCCGCGATCAGTTGTTCGGTCGTACGTTGGACAGGTCTTTAACATTGCATACTGTAGACTCATTATTTCTTTTGAGGGTATCAACCCGTATAAATATTAACGTCACACAACGGACAAGATGAAAACTAGGTTTGCCTTCGCTATTAATAATGCGTATAAAATCGCGAGCGCATATCTTGTCCGTTTTCTCGGCTCCTTTATTGTTTTGTACGCTGCACAAGTGCTGTAATAGAAATATTACTGGTCACAAATGCTTACGTTTTCGCGAGCTTGCGCCAGAATTGTTTTAGAGCAGCGTTACTATTACATAACGATCTGCCTTGGAATTCGTCTAACAGCCGTTTCCGGAAGCGATGGTAGCGGTTTTCGCAGCCACTGTCAAAATAAATTTAAGAACAGGTCAGCCGTGACTCATCTATACTCGAAGGTGCATGTATGGCTCCTAGCCAAAGCGGAAGAAGAGTTATTGTTTAACCACAATTAAAAAGAGCATTCAAGTCAGAGAGTTCATCCTTTAAGGTTGTCCGCTATAATAACTTCTCTTTAGACATACTAGATGTTATTTTTTAGCAATTGTGATTGTTTGAATAAAATTATATGACAATCAGGCACCTGCCGCCTTCGCACACAAACTCTACGCTGATGCGGAGACACCATGTCACAGGAAATGTTAAAATGGAACGACCAATTAATAAATGCATGCTAATTATCTTTCTAATCATTAATACGAGGAGAGCTGTGTATATGGAAACGTTGTAGGCAGTCACAATTTATAAAAACTTCGCATTTCCACGAAGTGAATAATGACGAGTGGGCGAATCACTGGAGATCGTTCTTACCGTAAATCACCCGTGACATGGCCCACTCGCGCATGTAAATGAGTGACAACGCGTGTGTAAAGTATATACAATGTGTTTTTGCCGTTGAGCCACCGCTTCCCGCGTCCTAAACTGCGCGGTAGCAGATTGTTGTCGGCGTTGCCGTTTTGCCTATTGCGGGCGAGAGCGTGTTCACGATCGTTTTCATCCATGGCAGAAAGAGAATGTGTGGTCTGGAACGCGCTTATTCTTCATCGTCATCGGCGTCATCGTCATCGTCATGGCGTATAATGGTTACCTTGCATGCTGTGCCGTGATGGCAGCGTCATCGTCATCTCACTAGCGTGGCTACACCGCGGGAGTGATGTAAAAGCCTCGACCTTAAGGAGCTTCGCCCCTCAAAACCTATTCATTAAAATACCGCAAGAAATTGTTCGCGACCATATGCATGATGAGATTTCAAAGGCGATATCTAAACCAAGCGCGCAGGCAGCCCAGCCGCTCTTATCGCGCCGAAGAAGTAGAAAACATTGAGGGCACAGGTAGGCCCTATGCCTCCCATGTTTTTGCATGTATTTTACAAGACCGATTTTTTATGACACTTCAATGTGTAAAGCATTCTGATTTGTTTCATTTTATTTGCCCGCGTCTGTTCTTGTAATGAAACTAGAACTACAACTTTTTTTAAAGTGTTGATATCCTCTCAGTTTTTGTAGCAGACGTGCAATTTTTGTCACAATTCTGAAGTAAAACTGTTTATAAAACTGTTTATTCTGGTAAGAAACAGCCTTGCATTTTTCTTCAAGTTTTTTTCTTAAAGCGGCAAATGTAATAAAATTTCATTTAGAGATATTGATAGTTGAAGAGGAAAAACAAGTTTGTTTCATTAAAAAAAAAAGATGTTCTGAACAATTTAATTAATAGCAACCTGCCAAATAGTCATCGCACGAATCAGCTTTTCGCTTCTTTTCTTGTTTTCTCGGTTTTCTGCTCGTTTTTGTCGTGTTTTCTGTCTTTATATTGGCCAAATAGAGTCGGTGATGGTTCATCTCCTGCAACCATATCACAATGTTGCGCCTCGGTGATATGCCTTTTCGAAAGTTAGAGTGGTTTCAAAGGTGGCAGTTCTGAGGGTTTCCACTCCAAGGAACACGATCCCTTGTCTTCTCTACGTGTGCCACGGTTCCTCCGTATCCTGTGTAGACACCGTTACTCATACGGTTTGTAGCAACTGCACATCAACCAAACCATAGTCATTTTCGCTATGGGCAACATCTTGTTCTTGCGGTGAGGCGAAATCAAGACAAAACTTAGTCAGTCAAGTGCTCACACGGGTGCTCCCGGGCTCGTGTCGGTTAGCGGCCAAAGCATACCCATTTCCAAGTTTACTGTGTTTTCTCACGAGTTTCTTCGATCTGTGAACACGAGAATACATTTTGCCTCCGCAACAAAAGCAGCAAATGTGCAACTAAACCCAAAATTAATGTACAGAACCGTGTCTACATGCGTGTCTGACACACCCAATGGAAGTGGGCTCGGTAATGCCACACGTGTTCAAAACATCTCCACCATGTGTCTTTGAGTAGCCGGAATACTTTTTTATAAACCTGCTAAGCTTGGACAAACCAGCCGTTTCGATTTTTTTAAAAAATGCACTTGAGGCAGAATGCACAGGTTGTGCATGGTCTGAGAAAAGGGGGCTTGGCCTTTTCATTTCTAACAAGCAAAAACCCTAATTTCCATTTTTAATCTACTCTACCCTGCGTCCTTTAACCAAGGCCCCTTGTGGCAGTGTCTGTTCGTGGAAAACCACAACTCATCTCATTTTCATCAGTGGATTCCACTACCTTTAGACTAACATTTGCTGTTTATTTGTTTATTTAACACTGTGCGAAAGAAAACAGCAATTTTCACATTTTCTTTCACTATATATTACTATAATTAGAGGTAGCCTTTGCGGAACTTTTTCTTGCAGACTGGCGGAAATGCTTTGCGCATATTTAAAGTTTAAGAAAACGAAAATATCAAGCACGACACAGGACGTGCAAAATGAGCGGTCCACTTGTGTATTTCAGATCACCTGCCGTTTTTGATGACCAGTTTCTGCTGTGATGCGCCACGATTCAAGATTCGTTACTTTGTCATCGTTGCTATACTTCCACGGTCTGACGTGAAAGAGCAGCTGTCTTTCCGGCGCTCCCAGCGCACTCAGTTTTGCTTTGTCAATTGCAATTTCATCAATGTCTAAATTATGAGCAGATTTAGTGATTTCTAAAAAGTGGCCACTCCATGCACTAATTGTGATGGCCTACTACTTTGGGATATTAACGAATGTTCTCTAGTTGACGGTGACAATGTAATTCAGTAACTTTTGTTAACCGTTTCGACGTAAGATTACCTGCGGCAAAGTACTTCCGCTTCCACGTGAAGTTCGGTACCGAAAACGAGAAGAGGTGCTGTCACAGCTTTTTTGCCAAGAGTTCTTGTTTTCTAACAAAAAACCTCCTTTTTTTTTGGGAGGCACGTAACTATTTATTCTAAAAGGCAGGAACTTACGTGGTTTTAAACAAAATTGGTATGATGTACGAGATTTCACAGTATGCTCATAAACAGCGGCCTTCGGGAGAAATTAAGAGGGCATATTAAAATTTAACTAGTGAAACGTTTCCGTTTCTTAAGTGGAAATGCTGTCAAGCGAAATGATCGGCAAGTTTTTTGGCACGGTCAGTGGGATATAACTCCAACTGCATTCTCGAATATTAAATGACAGGCTGCATGAGTGAAATATTTTAGAGTGCTCCTTCAGGATCACAACGACATGGACCAGCCCTGGAGGGCTGAAACTGCAGAACAAAGACTACAAGAAGAACGAGAAAATGCTGCGATGTACCCATGTTTACGTGTGCAACGGCTTTGAATATGCTTGTTCTAAACAAGCCCTACTACCAGGCACTGCCGATATTATATCATTCATGCTGAAACATTCAAAAGCCACACCTTGTTCTTCCTGCGTTAATTTTTGTCCCCGTTCATGCCACTGTTAGAACATTTGCAATGTTATCATGGAAGCGGACGAGCAGAGCCACCCCGATTTGGAGCGCCCGAAACGATGACTTTGATTACCAAACATTTTATGAATGAATTATACAGACATTTTATTTTTTTTTCTTTTTTACGGAATAATCGGAGTCATATGCGCAGTCTCAATATCATTTCCGTTTGTGTGAAGCTTTCCCTTGCTTTACCGTGTCTTCTGCATATTTGTTCGGAGCTTTTAAACCTTGCGGAGTTGACACAGTGAAACTACTCTGTCATGAGAGTTCCTAAACGCACGTCTTCCTTAAGATTTCGTGAGAAGTGGAGCACAAAACACAAGTTTTGTCGTTCCGCTGTATCGTACTTTCTGCCTTGCCGGCTCATGCCAAGCTGACTGACAAGAACTATAAAATCGGCACGCTTGGCAGATCACTGATTCTGTTTGCAACAATAAGAATATCTGAAGTTTTACGTTCCAAAACCACAATGCAAATATGAGGCACGCTGTGCTGGACGGTTATAGAAATGTGACCCACCTGGAGTTCTTTTAATAAGCACTGGTATTGCACATACCACGGGTGTCGTGTGAAGTGCGACCGCGGGGAAGGGATCGAACCCACGGCGTTCACTTTAGCGGCTACGCACCGCGAGTACTATACCTCCACGGCGGATAATTCTGTTTCCATGCGACTATCTTGTGTGCAGGTATAACGATGCGGTAACTGTAAAAGACTCATCACCGTCAAAAAACTTAGTTTCTCTAAACCCATTACCAAGATAATTTGCTTTACTTTAAATAGTTTATGCTCTAACGAACCTCTTTAGCAACCTATCGCCAGAGATTTCGTTTTGCAGCTTTTTACTGAAGGATACTTTCTTACGTGTCTTCTTTTTTTCCTAGGTATGTGTTATATACCAAAATCATACCTTTTATGGATGTCCAGTTCATGGTAATTGTACGTGTGGTAATCTTGACAGAACGGCTTCCTGGCCAAAAAATGGTACCTGCCTGGACCAAGAGCAGCCGAAGCCCACTGATAGTTTTAGCCATTAAGAAATGAAGTAAAAAAAATACACGTAATTTTGTTGTTTACGACTTACTTATCTGCTGTCGCCAAGAGCATTGGGGCTGTCACAAAATAAATTATTAAGCACTCCATAAGCACATCGTCCTTAGTTATGGAGTACCCCATGATGGTAGATAATTCCACGCAATTAGAGCGTGGTCAATTAACTTTATTTTGCTTCTGAAATAACGTTTGGTTGCAAAAACTTTTGCTGTCAAAAACGCCATACTGCGTAATCAAACCGGCGAGACAATAAACAAATTTCGGCAGCAACAAAAATATTTAGCTACTGTAAAAAAATTCGACCACCTCCTCTTCGTGGACACCGATGAAAAATCGAAGCTGTTGGCGTTCCATTCGGGAGGTTAACGCTTTCTTATTTTTTTTAGAGTGTTAGAGATATGTTGTGTCTCTGCCCTTTCTGTAACACTTCTTGTTAAGCGTTCAGGTGGTGATGACGATCATGATGAACTAACTTTATTCAGGTCCAGAGAATACGAAGGGGAGACCCCCCTGCCTCCCTGCTGGTCCCGCGTAGGTTCACATACGAAGCCTTCACATAAGTTGCTCCGATATGTTGTATCACTGCGCTTTTTTTGAACACTTTTTGTTCAGATTTGAGGTGGTAGTAATGCCACGATTTTTTATAACCACAAAGCATCACGTGACAGTGGTGCGAGTGCGGTAACGCGTACGCAATTTGCCGAGCTTGCTGTTGCCTTCCTTTTTATTGGAGGTGGTCTGTAGTGGGATTTACCGAATCTTTGAGGCACAGACGTGTTTATGATAATGATAGGTTTCTGATAGGCCGCACAGATTTGTGTGCCACATGCCAGTTCGCTGGGCTGTTACCTTCATTTTCAGTGAACCAGTGGTGAGTAGTGGGATATATCCAATGTCTCTTGCCCATGCCCGTTTATAAGGCCGACATGAGTTACCACGGATACCGGACATAAAAGGCTCGACCAAGAACAGCTCTGCTGTTAAAAGTGAAGATTTGTGAAGCATAGCAACCTGTACAATACCATGCCGAGCCAATATCCACTCCTATCAGACACATAAATTGCAGTAAACATTTGGTTACTAACACACTAACAACTATGACATCACACTCACACGGATAAATACGAACAGATCTTATGCGATGTGCACCAACCTTCGCCGGTTTGCCGCAGGTGTCAATGAAAACATAGGCAGAAAAATGGAAAACGCTTATGGAAATGAGAACGTGTGATGTAAGGCGTGTAAAGAAGATACATGGGCTGAGGCTATCCGTGGTATGTAGGATGCGTCAAGATTCTCGTTTGCGCAAGTTTTAACTGAGTGAGACAGCGCGAAAATCAGATATGATAGTGGCTCCATGCAAAAAAGCCTTATTATAACGGGACATCCTGGCAATCAATCCAGAATTTATGGACATCGTGGCAAAAATTCACACACGAAATTTCATTGGGTATTTATAACTAAGGTTCACATGACCAAAAGCGTATGAGGCAATAACATTGCCCTTAGAACACGTATACATAAAAAACGATAGAATTATCGCCGGTGCGATTGAACCATCTGCCACCACAACAGGCTACCACCAGCAGCACGACAAAAAAAATACACGAAACTTATACGCCTACACTCACATCCCTTGGCAACTGCTGCTGAATGTATACTTGAGCATCTGGCAGATATAAATGCTGCCGCCACAGGCTGACTTACACGTGTTCGTTATACGTGACTTATACCCTTGTCACACTGGCATTTGGAAGGCCTTTCAACCGATAGTCTATTTACTGAATGGTCAAGCACGAGCTGCTACACGGAATGTTTCGAATACCATCGAATCAATAGTATATCAAGTCTATAGACTACCCCGCAACTCTGCTGAAACTTTGGTGACCCAAGAACGACAGAAACGGAAACAACCCGAACGTGTCCTCTCGTTCACAGTTTGTTATACTCACTATTAGAAAAGCATTAACCAGTATGTTTTAAAAATGGTATATGTGAGCATTATGAATAATTTAATGGTATTTTTCCCGCTTGAAATGCCCGAACTGCACGCACTCTCGATAACAAGAACGTGCTTGTCTTCATAACACCGTGTTTCACTCGCCACAGTTTCGAAGCTCTGCAATTTAAACACTAAATATGTGCTCTTAACTACAAATAAACATTTTATTGAAATGTATAAACGAAAACAACACACATATTTACGCTTTTACGTGGATTGATCTATTTAATTTTCGGGCACATGAATACGGAAATAAAGATCCTCAGCACCACATAATATTTGTTAGAAACTCCTGAACCGCTCAACGGCCGTTCTGAAATATCGTGTAGCAGTACCACAACTCCATCGAGTCAATAGAGTTGTGGCGTTTCCATGGCCATCGACTGGATAGTCTTTCAAAAGTTCCTGTGTAGCACACGTCTTATACAGGGCGCCCCAGCTATCTTTAGCCAGTAGTAGTAGAAAACTTTATTATACACAGAATCCAGACAGGCTAGAACCCCAGTTCCCCGAAGGGAATGCAAGGGTGAAAAACGTAGTCTGTCCGGCAGGGTGGTGCCCCTATTCCAAGGCCCCACTGTCACGAGCCATCCGTTCAGCTCTTCGGATCAGACGTAGCTGATCCTCTAGGGCTGGGCTAGACAGCAGCGCCTCCCATTCGTCCCATGTGCCATTCGTGTCGTGATCTTCTCCGTGCTCTGCACACTCCCACGTGATATGAAAAAGTGTTGGTGTAGCTCCACACCACGGACATATGTCTCTATACGCCGTGGGGTAGATCAGGTGGAGAGTGTGCAGATTTATGTAAGTGTTCGTCTGTAGTCTTCGTAGCACGGTCGCCTCCGCAGCGCTGAGTCTGCCATGTGGAGGTGGATAGATTGCCTATTTTCCCTATAGTATTTAAGGATCGTTTCATAGCAAGGGTCTAGGGGAATAGGGTCCTCTACTGCAGAGTCTGTGGTGGCTTGGTGGTTGGTAAAGCCTCGAGCCGCCTCATCCGCATGCTGGTTCCCAGTCACGCCCTCGTGCCCCGGTGCCCACGTCACAGTCTGGACATATTTCACTCTGGGGTCCCATCCAGTCCCAACCAATATTCGGAGTGCGTGTGCTCCAATTTTGCCCTTCAGATAGTTTCTGCAAGCTGTTTGTGAGTCTGTAACGATTGTTAATGAAGCGTTTCTAGTCCATCTCTCTTTGATTGCGAGGGCTATGGCGACCTCTTCCGCTTGTGTGGTCGAGGCTTGGTCTATTGAAGCGCAGGCTGTAATTTTCCCTTTACGGTCTGTGACTACACACAGCCTTCCTCGCGTCGGTGTGATAAGGCGCAGCGTCAGTGAACCTCGCGGTATTCATATATTTCGTCATTTTGTCAATGTATTCTGCCCTGGCCTTTCTTCTCCCAGCATGCAGAGTAGGATCCATGTTCTTTGATATTGGCAATACGGTGTACCATTCTCGAATCTCATTCGGTACCTCTTTAGTTTCTTGGTGTCTTTGTATCAGTGTGTCACGCCCTAGTTTTGTTAGGAGAGATCGGCCAGTTGGAGTCTGGAGAAGGCGATTTTCTTGAGCTAGTAGCTGTGCCTCGGATAATTCTTCAATTGTGTTGTGAAGCCCAAGCGCCAGTAGCTTGTCATTTGAAGTATTCCGCGGTAATCTTAGGGCTGTCTTGTAGGCCATTCTTATTATTTGGTTTGCTTTTTCTTTGTCTTCCGTGTTCATATTATAATATGGAAGTGAGTAGGTAATACGACTGATAACGAGACTTTTGACCAGTCGGAGGGTGTCTTGTTCTCTCATGCCCTTACGGTTGCATGTTATACGCGAGATCATGCGTGAGACCTGCTGTACCACTGTTTTGAGTTTCTTGAGTGTGTGCAGACATCTCTGATTAGCTTGCAGCCACATACCTAGTATTCTTACGGTATCTTTTTCCGGAATATTTCCTTCTAGCCTGACTTCCAGTCTTACACTCGGATCCATCCTTTGTGCTTTTCTCGTTGTGAAGCGAATAAGTTCCGACTTTTCGGCTGAGCATTGAAGTCCCCGTATCCTTGTGTACTCTTCTATGGTGCTAGCTGCCTGTTGTAATCTATCTTCTTTCTCCGCTAGGCTGCCTGTAGTTGTCCACACTGTGATGTCGTCTGCATATATGGCATGCTGTAGACCGGCAATGTCTGAGCTTTCTTGCAAGGCCTATCATGGCGACATTGAAAAGTGTGAGAGCTTCAATGGCTTCGTCATTTGAGTTCCTGATCATACTATTCGTGATTTTATCTGCGCCTGCCGCCGTGTTCTTTTTGGTACTATATATGGCGGCTCTGATTTCCGCGTCCGTAAAAGACTCGTCTAGATCCGGTTGCGCTGACCCTTTATACCTTCCTTGGTATGAAGGTGTCGTTCCGTTTTCCCCAAAGCATTTTTCACGCATGGCATGAATAAGATCCTCTTTGGTACCAGGGTATGAATGTATTAATCTTTCGATGACTTTACTGTTTTCACTTTTCGTCTTCGTTGGGTCTATCATAGCTTTCAAAAGGTTCCATGTTTTGGCCGTACTCAGTGTGCCGTTGAGTGAATCGCAGAAATTGGCCCAATTTGTTGCAGCCAGTTGATTGGCGTATTCCTCGGCGCGCTGGGTGATACCTCTGATTTTTTTCCTTTAATTTACTGTTACGTTTCTGCCTTTTCCATCTTTTTGTAAGGCTTCTCCTTGCTTCCCAGAGATGTAGTAGGTGTGAGTCAACCTCAGGGGCGTTGCTTGTTCGTGTTATTTCCTTAGTGTACCTTTCTTTTTGACGTCTTATTTCGTCGCACCATTCACTTAAACTTGCTATGTCTGAGGCAGTTAACCTTACTTTCAGTGATTCTCGAAACGCATGCCAATTAGTTATTTTGGCTGCGCCAATCTTTTTACGAATCTGGTCGGTGTGTATAGTGGTACATATGATATAATGATCACTGCCCAGATTTTCTAGAGTGTTGCGCCATTCCACACCTTGGCAATTTTTGCACATCGTTAGATCCGGACACGTGTCTCTAGATTTATTGTTGCCCAGTCTTGTTGGTATGGCTGGATCCGTTAGGAGTGTCATGCCTGTAATTTCAATTTGTTTGGCTATGTTCTTTCCTTTTGCATCCTGCGTTCGGTAGCCCCAGCTTGGGTCTTTTGCATTAAAATCGCCCACCACTATGAGTGAGTTACGGTTCGCTAGTTTCGCTGCATCTTCGAAGAGTTTGTCGAAGGTTATCTTCCTCTGTCTAGGTGGGCTATAAATGTTTAAGATGAAGGCACTTTTCTTTTTCTTCCCTTTATATAAGATTTCAGTAATGATATGGGGGGATTTCAGTTCCTTCGATTGGTTTATGCTGTATTGCCGTTACGGATTTGTGGACTAATGTCGCTACTCTCCTTTCACTGTTAATATTCAGATCTTCACCATGAGTCTCGTAACCCTGAATACTTGGCTTGACTCCGACCTCTTGGACAGCTATTACAGCTGGTGGCCTCGGCTGCATGGCCACCAGCTGCGCTAGCTGTCCTTTCTTCTTTCGGAACCCGCGGCAGTTCCACTGCCATATATCACACTCTTCTGTGGCTTTTGTTAGTCGGTTAGGCATCGTCAGTGGTTTCTAGTGTCATGCTGAGTAGGCCCGGCCTATTGTATGCCTTATCTGCACGTTCTCTTATGTGGCTACCATTGGTATGCTTTCTCAACGCCTTCGTGAGTTCTATCTGTTGCGCTTGCATTTTCTTTTCCAAAGCTTCTAGTTTTCTGTCTACCTGCCCCATGACCTGTTCAACGATGGAAGGAATTATTTCTTTTATGGCTTCCTTCAGAATCGCTAGCGTGATTACAGTGTCGTCACTCGAGGATGAGGCGTTCTGTTGCTGTTTCTGCTGCTGCTGTCCTGTCAACGAAGTTCGAGTGGCTTTCTCTTGTGGTTGTTGCTGCTGCTTTTGTTGGCTTCTAAGTTGCCTATTTTCCCTTTCTAGATCCCCCCATTCTTACGCGCATTAACTCTAATTCTCGCTTGAGGTGTGAGAGCTGTGTTTGTGTAGACTGCGTTTGGTGTGGAGAAGGTTGGGGAGGCTGCTGCTGCCCAGCTTACCCTGTATTTCTGCTGCTGCTGTTGTTGCTGCTGTTGTTGCTGCTGTTGTTGCTGCTGTTGCTGCTGCTGTTGTTGCTGATGTTGTTGCTGCGGCTGCTGCTGTTGCTGCTGCAATGTCTTCTTGAACATCTTGTTCTTTTTCTGCTTGCTGTGATCTTGACAACGCCGGCCGTCGACAAGGTCATTGCCCCGGCTGCCCTCTTTGGAGCTGGAGCGGTCCCGGGAGTTTGATCTGGACCTTGACCTGGAGCGGGAACTAGATCGGGATCCAGAGCGTGATCCTGCGTTGGACCCCTCCGTTAGATCCATGTCATTTCCTTCACTGCTGAACCATTGGCGCTTAAGTATTCCTTGGGATCGCTGTCCGTTTTGGTACCTCGACTGCTGCTGCTGTTGTTTGCCCCGTTGGGGTACCCGCTTAAGCCTCTTGGTGCATTCCTTTGCCGCCGTTGGATGAGCTCCGCCGCATAGTTCACACTCGGGAACACACTCGTGGTCTTTTGGTGGGTCTTTAAGCCGACAGTCACTGCATACATTCATCGTTGGTGTTGGACCGACGTCTGTCCTGTGTCCCTGGCTTTTACACAGTTTGCAGTATTGTCTTGTGGGTTGGTATGGTAGACATGGCATCTCACCACCGTAGTAATACACAAAACGCGGCACAATGGGTCCATCGAAGGTTATCATTGCCGTCTCTGATTTTCCCAGCATGCGTGCCTGGACGATTGTGACGCCCTGTGTGCGTACTCTCAAGTTGTTGAG